>OY365809.1:12598807-12750728 GCA_959347315.1 Bimastos eiseni
GAAGAAGAAGAAGAAGAAGAAGAAGAAGAAGAAGAAGAAGAAGAAGAAGAAGAAGAAGAAGAAGAAGAAGAAGAAGAAGAAGAAGAAGAAGAAGAAGAAGAAGAAGAAGAAGAAGAAGAAGAAGAAGAAGAAGAAGAAGAAGAAGAAGAAGAAGAAGAAGAAGAAGAAGAAGAAGAAGAAGAAGAAGAAGAAGAAGAAGAAGAAGAAGAAGAAGAAGAAGAAGAAGAAGAAGAAGAAGAAGAAGAAGAAGAAGAAGAAGAAGAAGAAGAAGAAGAAGAAGAAGAAGAAGAAGAAGAAGAAGAAGAAGAAGAAGAAGAAGAAGAAGAAGAAGAAGAAGAAGAAGAAGAAGAAGAAGAAGGAGAAGGAGAAGGAGAAGTAAAAGGAAGAGGAAGAGGAAAAGGAAAAGGAGAAGGAGTAGGAGAAGAACTAGAAGTAGAAATGGAATGAACGCGTCTGTCATACATGCAGGTATATGCATTGAAAGCAGCTGTCTCTGAAGCTGCCTTTGCACCGCTACATGATACGCCCGGAACCTGATCATCCGGGAAATATTAGATTACAAACAGAGATGCAATCAAGCGATTCAGATTGCACGAGACTAGAAAACACAGAGGGCAGATTATATATATACGTACATATTCATATGTTCATACATATATATATATTCATGTATATGCATTTATATATTTTTATATTGTACAAACATATAATTATATTTGCCAATGTATAAGGATGCTGTGATGCTAGGTTATTTCATATGTACTCATTCGGATATATCGGTGAACACGAGTATTACACTCATTATGGGATATGGCATGTATAATTACGATGCATATTTACAAATTATGTGGATATAATTATATTGTATATATATATAAATAAAGTATATGCGAGCATAATGTGTGTCGACGGCCAAAGTAATATGCATGGGTGTAGAGGAGAATAGTAAGGTTTGATTCGTTAGTGGTCATCGTTGGTGGTGAGGGGGTCATATAATACGCGGAAGCCTTTCATTCGTGCGCTCTGTTTGCCAGCGTAATTCGACCTCACCGCACACGAACAAAACTTCCAGGTGATACGGAAGCAAAGTAAGGACGCCTGACACACGTGGGGGCTGGAGAGAGGGAGACGAGGAACGATTGCAAGAGAGCGGGGGAAGGAGATGAAGGCGTATCACTGCTTCCAAGGCAACGCCGGAAGGCCTCTCCAGAGCGTCCTGGCGTTGGGCAAACACTACTCGGCCGACCGACCGCTTCGTTCGTTCGTTCGATGCCTCCTCCGCTGCAGCTGATATCGAGAGCTGAAGAGCTGCTGGCCGCGGGACAGGAGGAAAAGGCACGAAGGGTTTGAGTAGAACGATATGCGCGTCATGGCATCGCCTCCTCCTTCTCCACCTCTTCTTCCTCCTCCTAGTCCTCCTCACTTTTTTCTTTCTCCCTTCTTCCGTTGGTCCAACTTACTCCGTATCTCTACCATTAGCACAGCCGCCTTCTCGGCACATAGTGTGTGTGTGTGTGTGTGTGTGTGTGTCTGTGTGCGCGGCGTATGCCCGTGGCTGAGAGCGACCAGATGAAAAGATAAACAATGGATTAATGTGCGTTTTTTATAGCCACAATTTCGAGGATATAGCGCACGTATATAGAGTATAAGGTGCGCACCTATATCTGCTTGGAAGGCGAGTGCGCGATAAAGCCCTTTGGTCGAGCGGAGGAGAAGGGGGAGATGGAGAAGGCCTTATCCTTCTTGTGCCTATAGCGAGCAGCCGTGCACAGGGCAGCCTTAAGAATCCGACCTCTGCAGGTATACTGGCCGTACGTGTATGGCATAAAGGATGCTGGGTTAGGCGCAGCACCAGCAGCGACGGCGCCAGCAACAGGCGCACAAGGACGAATGAGGAGCGAATCTCCTTTGCGGCCCTGCAACATAGAGAGATGAGCAGACGGCAAAGACGAGTTCGAACAGAGTGGAAGCCAGTTCAGAGGATCCGAAATCGGCGTCTACGATGACTGTGGTGAGCATTTGCATTATCAGCAACAGTAACTGCAGAAGCAGCACTAACAGTGGCAACAGCTGCAGCGGAAGGCATAGCTACAGATTTTTCCATCTACTCTCTCGAAGTCTTAATTCTGCTTCCAACAGTCTTCCTACTAATGTTATCAGCGTTTGATGTATATCATTTGTGTAGGGACATAGACGATTCTTCACTGGGTGCAGTCAAGGCAGTAATTCGCGCTCTTACGTTATAATTAGAATAAAATTCTACACGAATCCGAAATTGAATGATTGCAACTGTTATAGGAAATTATCCTAGTTCCACTTCAGTAGAAAGGAAACAGTACATCGTCAGCGAAAGGTTCACCAATCAACAAACAGTGTTAAGAAGACTATAGAGAAGCCAGAGAAACGACCCTTATGGACGGGCGCGGTAATCACGCATGCAAGACAATAATAGTGTTAATTAAGGCCGCTAATGAGAAACCTCGCATTACACGCACGAAGAAGCTGGAACAAGAATGGCTATTTGTAGCTATCGTGTAGGGAAACGATACACATTAGTCTATATACACGTATATCTCTTCATTATATTTTTATTATGTGTATAATTGCATATATATATATATATCATATGTACATGTATATAATGGATCGATTTTGACGATGCGTGTGCTGTTAAGAGTGGAAATGTGAGAGGAATCGTTCATGCAGGGAATGTGAATGGCAGGCCTAAGGGTTTGTCTCATACCTGTGAACTTCGACGAAGGTGAGCAAACTTTCAGGTGTGTCATTCAGGTACTCAAACGCCAACGCCAGGTCAGGAATTCTAAGGACCGTCTTGTCTTGTCTTGTCTTGTCACGCTGACTTAGACCTGGCAGTAAGTAAAGAAACAGCGTCTTAGACATGTTGAACGCATTCAGCTGCTCTCTACAAAACTAAGTTGAACGTTCATTCTACCGTTTAATTAGATTCATCCTCTGTATACAGTGAGGGATTTCATGTATATTGTTGGGAACACTGGCCTCCGTAATCAAACCGTCACAGGATTTAACAATCTTGTCTATTTATGTCACCCCGTTATGTCCAATATATGTTAAGGATGTACGTTTCAGTATGAGCCAATATGTATATGTTTCAAAAGTTGTGAACTTAAGTGCAGTTGGTATGTATTCTAAAGTGGTTTGAGACCTCTTCTGAATTGACCTTGGGGGAACCTTTTTGATGGTGGCTCAGAGGTAATATGTTCCAGAGATTATCAGGCCAGAGTGCAGAAGGCGCTTTAGCAAAATGTGGTAAGGTTTGGGAAGGGCTCGCCGCAGATATTTTTGCAAAACTCTGTCTTAACTGTGGCGTAAAATAAATAAAATTAGGAGCATGAGTCTTAGCGTTGATCTTGAATATCAGTCACAGGCATAATTCATAATAAGCCTTTTATTAAGAATAATATTTTATTATTCTTAATAAAAGGCTTAGAGGGCCAGAAAAAAATAATCGGCGAAACTCAACCATGATCGTTATTAATCCCCACAATTGTGTTGATACCAATTAATCAAAGCAAATAATGAGTAAGATAACTGAGATGACATCATGTGGTGTGGTATTCGGCTAAAGGTCACTCACCCACGCAGTAACTAACCTCACTCGATAGGTCTAAAATTCACAGCTGCTGCGAGCGCGATGTGCCACGCGATCTGTGTTGCAGTTTCAGATTCTGGCATGCAGTGTGGAAACTCCAATACAACTGTAGAATATAATATAGCCTACTTTTGAAACAACAGATTTCTATAGCGTCAATTTATAGATGGGAGGTTCACGATTGATGCAACGACTCTAACTTAATGGACCATCAAAGTTCTTTTCGGATACGAAACCTATAATAGGCTATTATACAAGGATTCTACTTGTCAAGACAAGCGGAGATTCACTTTGTTTAGACGAAGCTGGTGACAGCTACAGCATTCGCATTGTTAAATCAGTAAGTGGTATTATTAAGATACAAATCAAAGGCAACTCAGAAACCTACATTTTATAATATAAGTAAAAAAATTCACACAAAGAAAGAACGCATAGCCTCTTGCTTCACAAATTAATTGAAAAGTACAGAGACAATAATTGTGGGTTAAGTCTTTATAAACCGATGTAACGCCGAAACGAACAGCATTGATCAATGTTATTAATTCACATGAAGAATTAGCCATATATTATTATTATTAAACTTGGTTCATGTAAAGTAGGAGCAGTTTACCTACCACAGGAATACAAGATTTATCTAATACAATCATGTACCTCATTTACGAATCACACTCGTAACTTGTTTACATTACGGAAAAAGAAGCCGACAACAGATTCTAGTCAAGGTCGAATCAAGATCGAATCAAGGTGGGTATCGAAGAGTATGTAAAATGATGCTTAACAATACCATCATCACTAGCATTCGGCGACAATATGGTCTGGATGACCGCAATGCTGCAATCACAATGACGACGCCATGATGTAAATTATACATATTAGAGTCAGTACAGCAGATTTTAGTTGCATGGATCCTAATTCATCCATAAATCTGATCATCATGTGAGATGGTGACTACAGCCTCCATGCAGTCGAGAATCAAATTCCGTGGGCAATTCCCGTTGGTTGGCCCTGCAATAGCGCTGATCAGACAGACATCTGTATAATTATTGTGTTCAATCTTTCCAGTCTCAAGTGTGGCACGGTGGTCGATTGGTTAGAGCGGTCGGCCCGTAACACTCAGTGTGCGCAGAGTGAGCGGGTTCGACCCTCGTCCGGGAAGTCACTGTGTAGGGACCTTGAACAAGTCCTGCGCGCACAATTGCTCTTTAGAACAACTGCAGTTGCGTAGTCGAGACTAGTGCGCGCTTTCGAGCACGACTTGTCGTGATACAGTGCGTTATAAAAGCCGAGTTGTATGGTTAGTCGATCGGGTCGATGACAATCGTTGCGCTTTATTGCCCTTGGAGAGCGTCAGATGCTGCTTTTCCATAAAATATCGATCATAGACAAACGCGTCTTCTCCTGTGTTGGACGAGATTTTAGGATTAGTATTCATTATCTTACATACAACCATACTAGCATCAGATCAGTTAGATTGTTGCATACGTATAGCCATTCGAGAAATACCTCTAGATATATATATAGAAGGCGCTATGATGAATATGTATATACACACAAGCATATACACGCACAAATATATACATATATTAATAATTTACATATTTGCATACGCGCATACCTACACACACGAAGAATGATGACGTTGTATAAGTAGCACGTCACTGACTTTAGGAAGCTGTGTCAAGAGACTGTTGTCATAGGAAATGACGTCGTCGCTGGGATTGAACCGACGACGGTGCAATACATGTATATGGCTGATGACGTCATTGTAGAAGTGGACCGCAGAGGCAAAGTAAACATTGGCGATAATCGTGTTGCTGAGGAGACCGTTGCTCAGTGAAGTGCTTAGCTAATAAGGAGCTTAGACGCTGAATAAACGTCTAATTGGTATGCAGGCTGACATCTCCGTATACATAGAAACATGGAAACTGGAAAACAGAAGACAGTTGGAATGAATTTTGAGACGACTGTATGCAGGGTCCTCCTGGTAAATTGAACCTCGTCGATTTTTATCCGAAGAATCTACCGCAGCAAGACTGAAGTGCATTCTGAAATGTTAACCAGTCGTTTGTTCGTCTATTAGTTAATTAATTCAGTTTGCTTATCAATTACTTCATTATGAACTAAAAAAAACTAAAAACATTTTTGCAATTAGTGAGTAAACTAGCAGAAGAATGAACGAAGCACTGAAAATTTAATAATTTTTAATTTGATCGATCAATTAGTAAATTGAGGAATTACTGCACTAAATCACTAATTCGCCATTTAATGATTAATTTATAAATGTATAGCAGAAATCATAATGATGATCACTAAAGCTTATTAATTTGGTTACACTTCAATAATGAAATTTTAAACTTCAAGAATCATTTGACTTAATGACGCAGTAGCCTATTTGGCTAAATAATCTATGGTTCCCGTTTGACCGTGCGTCTAATACGATAGACGTGTAGTCAGATGAAAAAGATAGGTCGCTACTTGTTTCACTGCAAGTTTATAAATGGACGATAGTTCAACACCCAGTTCAGTTCAGCCACGATTGAGCAGCGCACAATTCGATCACTGGACGGATCCAGAGTGTGACGTAATCTTAAGACAGATATCGATGACGTAGACAGAAATCGATTCGAACAGTGCTCTACAGGGGTGTAACAAGCGGCGATGCGGGGCTCAGGCCCCCATGTGCCCCCAAATCGGCTCTATTTTTTTATGACGGCGCTATGACATGACATATGACATGATCTAACTTTGTTGACGACATTTTAAAATCATCAGAGAAGTTTTGCCGCAATCCTTAAAGTTAATCAGTCGGTTAGCGTGAAGTCATCCGTGACTTTTGTGGCGAGGCACCAATGTACTCTCCAGCAGCATCAGTTATGTAACTGTAAATGCATGCATTACGTTTACACTAGATTTATATATTAGGACAGGTTTCACCCGAATCGAATTTTGCTTGGTCATGAATCATTTCATCCGAATATTCTTATTCATTATTTGCACTTTCAGCCAAAGGCGGCGACCAGAGGGAGGGGGGGTCGAGGGGACAAGTCCCCCACCTTTTACAGAGAGGGACAATTCCTAGTCTTCTCATTGGGTGCCCCCCTCCACCTGCCAAGCGAGATCGCCGCCTCTGCTTGTAGCGCACAAGTAACGAGGATCTATTTGAATGTATATACTTCACTTCATGAACATACATTCTACTTTAAACTATGCTGCTGCATACGCCATATTATTTCTTAGAACTTTCACAATTGGTATAAGACAAACATCTTTAGTTTCCTCAATTCATCAAATATGGGCAAGACTGGAAAGCGCCTGTATAACGACGGCGACGTGTAGGCTTACCAGAAAACGGAAGTCCTTGTAGGCTGGCCATCTGGCGACAAAGGCGTAGAATGTTGCACTTACATAGCAAATGCATTGCGTTAACATAGCAAATGCATTGCGTTACGTATGAACAAAATCAGAGATTGTTTTAGTAATAAAAAATGTAATCTGTAGATTACAACATCGTATTTTGTATTTCATATACTCTTTAAAGTCTATTGTCGTTCATTTGAAGTCATCTTAAGGCAAATTTTGAATTAGTTTTGCGGAGAGGTAATCGTGCATCTGTGGACATGACCAAAATCGACGAGAATTCAGGTTTTAGCCTATGTGTCCCCGCTAATAGGTCTTATCGGCTATGCCAGCCTGGTCTAGAGGTCCTTCACTGGCTCTCTATCCTCCAGTGCTTGCATGGTCCCTAATCGTAAAATGTCCAAGAGGTCCAAGACTGCATGGTATGCTGGTGGCGGGCTGCCCAGCCAGAAAACACCAATGGAGCGACTATAAACACGATTTTCATAGCCTTCAGGTCCTCAAGCTGCGCAGTTTTGTTGTTTAAAGCTCTGGATCACCACAAGAGCAACTGGAAAAACAAGAACATGGTGCACTGTAGGCCCTTTTGTAACTTAAGATTATTAGAGCAGCGGCACAATGGTCAAGTTATGTGTAGGTTAGTGTACTAGAGTCTTGTCGCAATCCAGGATGACGAAGAAACCAGTGGCGCAGCAGAGTTTTCTGTACAGTAGTCTCATTCCAACAGAACAACAGCGAAACATTCAAAGTTGGAATAGAAAAGAGGCAGCCAACTTATTTTTAAAAAAAACAAAAAAAATTAATAAAAAAATTAATGTGTAGTATTCCGACCACAATCACTTAACGTTATTCAGAAATAAAGACTAATTCTATTGCACCGCACAACACAAAGACGCGGAAGACTAACTGGACCGTCAGCGAATAGACTTCTTTCAATATATCCTCAAGCTCTGCCTTCTCAGTGTTTAAAAGTATAACACTAAATACAAACAGTACGACGGAAGGCGATAGAGGTTGCATATACGCACCTACAGCAACTTGCATATCAGCGTTACTGAATCCAGACGGATCGCCAAATATACGAGCTCCATTTCTTCCGTTGGAACTGTTGATCTACCGCTCATCCGGTAGCTTCAATGATGTGCATACGAGTGAGCGTGCACATACGCCAATACCCGCTGTGTTCCGCGACCCATCCGATCTCTCTATCAGTGGTGTAGAGATTACGTTGGATCCACAAGGTCGAATCACAGGCTAACTACAAGAGGAACTAAAAAAAATCATCAGCAAAGCCCTCCTTTTTCCAGGCTTGGGACTGGTACAGCAAAATAAACAAACAGCTAAGTAATCAGCAAAATAAGAGAACTAAATAAACTCCAAAGAGCGAGAAAGAACATAACGAATAAACAAACGAACGAATAAACAAGCGAACGAGTAAACGACCGAACGGAAAAACGACCGAACGGAAAAACGACCGAACGGAAAAACGACCGAACGGAAAAACGACCGAACCTCGGACAAAATCACTTTGGCTATAAAAAAAGCATTCCTCCCCATAATAAAACCTAAAAATAAAGCATTCCTCCCCATAATAAAACCTAAATATAAATCATTCCTCCCATAATAAAACTTAAAAATAAAGCAATCCTCCCCATAATAAAACCTATAAAAAAAGCGTTCCTTCCCATAATAAAACCTATAAATAAAGCATTCCTTCCCATAAATAAAACCTAAATATAAAGGAATCCTCCCCATAACACAACCTAAATTTAAAACATTCCTCCCCATAATAAAATCGAAAAATAAAGCATTCCTTCCCATAATAAAACCTATAAATAAAGCCTCTCATAATAAAACTTAAAAATAAAGCATTCCTCTCTATAATAAAATCTAAATATAAAGCATTCTTTCCCATAGTAAAACCTAAAACAATAAATCACTCCTCCTCATGATAAAAGCTTAAATAATATAACATTCCTACCCCTACAAGAATATCTGAAAGAATAAGAAAACGGCAAAGGTGAGCAATAGTAATCTAAGCTTTAACCTTCTGCAATCGCCTTACTACCTGTCTTACCAGAGACTCCTCCAATCTCGTTGTGGCACATGTGAGGAGGTGCTGACCAGCGATTCAGATGATCGTCGTCTGCATCGAGACTATTCGAGAGGACGCCTCATAGACATATCTTGCTCCAGTCATTGAACGCCTGCAAGAGTATCTGAAAGGTGCACGTTAGCATTAGTGGCCCAGCTTTCGCCCTTCGTATGACCACCATTTCTTTCTGCCACCAGTAGTAGCATCCATGGTGATCACAAAAAGCGCAAATAAAAAACACGTTACCTCTTTTTCTCCCGCTGCGTGACCCATCCGACCTCGCTTCCTGTGCTGCTCCAGTCTCCGAATGCCTGAAAGAACAAGCACATGGTGTGTATTATCGTTTGTTGACCATGCTTTCGCTCCATGTATAGTGTCCATTTCAACCACTAGCAATTGTGTAGATTGCAGAACCTCTTTGCAGCTGTACCACTTTATCAGGACGAAGTCTTGAACCCACATATCGCTAGTCTTCATTGCCGTTGCCTCGTTCATTCATTCATTCATTCAATCATTCCATCCATTCATTCAATCATTCCATCCATTCATTCCACCAACCTATCAATCGACCCACTTATTCACCAACCTAGTCACCCATTCCCTGCGTTCATTTCCTCCTACTTCTCGCGCTATCGTAACCGCTTCCTCCTCCCACCCCATCCTCCTTTTCACACTCCTCACCCTCTTCTCCACTTCGTCATGCACCCATTGTCACACTTATCCTTTCCCCTACTCCACAATCCTTTCCTACGACTTCCTCCTCCTCCTCTTCAATAATCCTGCGTTTCCTTTTCGAACTCCCTTGATCATCCTAAGCCCGAGCCCTCTACATTCACACCAACTCGCATTTAACGGCGAAAGTTTGGAGTGAATATAGCTGTTAAAGTGTGGAAATGCATAAACGGAATTGTGTATAGACACTGATAAGTACAAAGTAGACACACCTGACCAACATTTCAAACGATTGACAACTCTATACCTGCCACCTGTATCTCAGAAACCGTCAATTAGTATATAAGATATAGGGTTGGCTGACAGAAATCACGCGCACATATACAGCATTCATAGGTCAGAAACCAACGTCTGTCGATCCTGGCGACTGAAAAGGAAACTCCTTGGGGGTGGGTGGTGAAACAGGTTTTTGGTCCTGGAGACGTGAAATAAGGCGTGCGCGGGATTCAGGAACCCATCGACTGCGTGTATCGAGTGTTCCCGAGCCAACGGTGAAAGTTTGGTGTGAATAGCGCTTAAGCTGTGCAAATGCATCGCCTACCAAGGACACACAGACAGACAGACAGAATTCTCGCTTTATTCATATAGGTCATAAACAATATCACAGCATAAAAGAGCAGAGCATGGAAAGTTGCAGAAATACAAAAAAGGTTACAATCAATTTTGGAAAGTAGACATCACAGCATACAAAATGAAATTACTAAACAAAGTAATTCGGCCAAGAGGAAACACAAAACTGATGATTAGCCATTGCAACATATCGCTGATGGCCCAACAAACGTACATAGGCTTATGTTAAATATCAGAAAAAATTATTACAGCAGAAAAGAGCAGAACACAAAGTTGCGGAAATCTAAAAAAAACTACAGATAATTTTGTAATGTAGACATCACGGCATGCATACAAAATAAAACTGCTAAACAAAGTAGTTTGGCCAAGAGTAAACACAAAACTCTGATGATTTGCCACTGTAACATATCGCTGATGGTGTAGCCCAGGAAATGCGCCAGATTATAACTGCAGATGGGGAAATTAACTCACCCGTGACGAAGGCTTCTGGTTGGATTCCTTGACGAGTTCAGAGTCCCGGCAGAAACGGTTGATCTCTTCCCACACTGCACAGCTCGCCAAAACCTTTGGGGTTCGCCACCTTCTGCGAATTACAAAACTTGTCAACAACTGCTCCTAGAACACCTCGCAATCTGCGATTCTTCAATTTCCATTATCATTTATACACTTCAAAAATATCCAGTTAGAGACCTGGCTAAAGTTAATGCACACACCTTGCATACTATATCATACACTAAACACACAAGATTGAACCTTGACAGATAATGATAGAGATAAAAATCTACCTTGACATAAGTTGCATCATTTGTCTGATTGTGCCATTCCATCTTTCTGGCTTTAGGTCAGTCTCCTCTTATTGAGTCCTAAAGACCAACCCAGTCAGTCCTTCATCTGAAGAAAGGTCTGTCCTTCGTTCAACCGTCCGTCAGTCTGTAGTCTATGTCCAACGTCAGTCCTTTCACCCATGTTGCAAGTCTGTTCTCCAGACCGTTAGTCCGTTCGACCGAGCGTCTGTCCATCCATACAGCTGTCCATCCGTCCTCTGGTCTGTCCATAAACTGTCGATCCGTTCCTACGTTCGTCCTAACCGATCCCAACCGATCAACACAGTTTGTTCTATCGCATGTCAGTCTATCCAGTGCGATCGTCCATCCATCCATGACGATCGTCAATCTGCAGGCACAGTCAGTCGTCACTTCGTGCATTCGTCTAGCCGCTTATCAGACATTCCATCTATATGTCAGCCGGTTTATTCAACCCATGAAATAAAAGAAATAAAAATTAAAAAATTAAAATGAAAAATGAAAAAATTGAGATAACTTGAAAATCTTATTGTTCCCACTTAGCATATTTAGGGAGGGAGGGAGGGACGGAGGGACCCAGGGAGGAACCCAGGGAGGAACCCAGGGAGGGAGGATCTAATTTAAACAAATCTGCTGTTTTTAGCTTTTAATTTCAAGTAATTTTTCAATTATCATTTACTTTTGTTTCATCCGGTTGAATAGATGGCTGACTATGGATCGACTACCGGATAGGCTGCCAGACGAATGCATCGAGTGACGACCGACTGTGCCGCAGACCGATGATCGACTAAGACGGACGACTGACTGCCAGATACGATGGAACAAACTGTGATGATCGTTTCGGATAAGTTAGGATGGACGCAAGAATGGATCGGTGGTCTATAGACAAGGCCAACGGACGGATGAACAGCTGAATGAATGGAAGGATGCTCGGTCGAACAGACAAACGATCTGGGGAACTGACTTACAAAATGGATAAACGGACGGACGTCTGATATGGACTACGAACTGACGGACGGCTGAACGAAGGACTGACCATTCGTCAGATGATGGACTGACTAGGATGGTCCTAAGGGCTCAACAGGACGAGACAGAACTGTAGCCAGAAAGATGGAATGGTACAATCAAACAGACAATGTAAAATGTGTCAAGGTGGAGTTAATCTCGACCTTTATCCCCCAAGGTTTATCTTGTGCGTTTAGCGTACAATGTAACATAGAAGCCATATGCACCAACTTAGACCAGATCTCTAAGGAATATTCTTATAGTCTATCAAAGCACGGAAATCAAAGAACTCACAGAGCCGGCCATACGAGGTGTTAAAGGAATCGTTGTTGGTAAGCCTCAACACGGAAGGCGACGAACGTCCATACGTTTCGGTCGGTTGTGCAATGTGCCCACGGTCTGAGGAAGAGATTAAGGAGCGGCAAGTGTTTGCCCCGAGCCTACCGACATCGTATCTACAAATGAAAGACGAGGACTCACGTGTTACAGGCATCAATAGCAACGCAATGTTAAACAACAGACAAAGAACCATAAACTTAACCCACAAATGAATTGAAGCACGTGTTTCTCTTCCGAAAATTTAATGCAGCAATGATTGAGTGAAATGGCAGCGATTAGTAATAGTTAACTAAAAAGTCAAACCATTGCATTTTAATAAAAGTGAACTAATATAATATGCTAGGGCTCTGTCTAGCTCTGTGCACTAAAATGTACGACGTTCTTACATATTAAAATTATATCCACCTTAAAACAGATTTATTACATAATATATAGACGAATGTAAGTTGAGATAAGACAGCGTGCGAGCTCGTAATGTACCCTAGGTACTACACTGGCACTATAACACTGCAGACGGTGATGGCGACTGTTCCCTCCCGTTACAATTAAAAGCAACTACTGTCGCCCTAAGAAGCAACCATTTAGCTTCCAGACCACAAAGACAATAGGTGCTTTATTCCAAAAATTTTGTACAAATTTAAAACCATTGGTAAAGCTGCAGCGAAAAGATAAAGTAGAATTAACAGAACGAGAACCCTATACAACCGAATTTCACCGTCGGTAATTAACTGCGGTATGTCAGTTTGTCTATTAAACGAAGATATACCATGCATATAGGCCTATATTATTAAACATGAACTGTTAAAAGCAGCAGTAATGTAATAACACGGAATGTCCACTGTCCACTTCACAACGACCAGGTCAATATATTAACAATGTTGTATCATTAGACTGGAGTTAACGTTTTATTGCACTCCTTCATGTGTTGCGATATAATTCTATCTGCCAAGCAAGACGCCTGTTAAACGTTACAAGCCCTTTGCATTTAACTTGACGAGTAATATTTATTTCCTTACCTGAGTTTCCTCAGACTTGCCTGCTTCGACAAATGTTGTCTAAGTAGGGGCTGGGTCGCTGGCTTCGCTCCTGTCGCAAACCTCTCCCGTTGAAACGCCTCCTCTAAATGAGCCTTCTTCTATCGTTGAAAATGACCATGTGATAATCAGCTGTCTCTTGCCGCACCTTTTTCCGGAAAGTGAATTGCCACGTGTACAGTTATATAGTGCATTTATATGATGGTGCATATAAGTGATTATGTTACCAATTGTTAGAGTTTTGGCTGAACGACTCTGTTTTTCAGCTTCCTTTGAATTCTAAAATTGCCTGATGTCGCCGTTTAGAATTTAACCGATATTGACTCAGTAGACGTACATCAGAAGCTTACGTAGTCAAATCATGGTAATAGCAGTGAATCTTCTCTAGAACGTGTCCCACTACGAACATGCTCCTCAGTCCTACTCCACCAGCTACATTGGCTTCCTATTGAATTCAAAATAAAATTTTAGTTAGCCTGTTTGAACAACAAAGCCCTCAGCACCAGAAAACCCACATTCATGTCCTACTTACTTGTTGTCTATGATCATCAAGTACAGGTCTTTTTGCTGAGCCGCGATGCAGAACAGACTGAACAGTCAAAGGCGTCTACACCAGTGTTTCCAAAACTGGGTACCGTGCAGGGGTGTAACATGCAGGGGGCAGAGGAGCAAAGATCCCCAGTCTTAATGTTCGGTGCCCCCTTTTCCCCCAAATCAGTTCTATAATAGCTTTCTATATTTAATGATTAAGGTATTGTGGGTCGATAAATTTCCATCAGTTCAAAGTTTGTTAATACGATTTGTTCCTACTTATTGCAGCTATAAAAACTGTCATTTACAACGAAGAATAATGCATGTTTGATATTCATTCATCTATAATGTATCGTTTTGTTCCTACCCAAAATACAGAAAATTTCTGACAGTAAAATATTCGTCATTGGAAAAAGGAATAGTCTAGTGGTTGGCCTACAATTATGAAGTCGGGGTTCAGATCCCTGCCAGGGCACAAATTTGATTGGAAATGTCTATTGGAACATGCTCCTCGTAGTCGACTCCGCTATAATGAGAAGTTCCTAGCATGGAAGACTTGCGTGGAGCAAGTCTTTCTGACCTTTCCACTAGTCCTTCTTTCGCTAGGCGGCGGCGTTTGTTAAATAATAATAATAAATATTCGTTTATTGATATACATGGGATGTCACACCGCAAACTATTAAATCACATGTGTATAGTAGTGGGCGCCTTGTGTGGCTGCCTATAGTTAGATTCGGCTCCTGTAATAACGTGTCATCATTCGTTCATACTATGTTTCTAATGCTGCGGCTTGTCAGTTTGAACTTAAATAAAAATTATTATTAATTATTGTCATTAAATTATGCTCATTCGCCAATGATCGGTTTTAAGCTCTTCTTGGATGTCTTTAGGAGGCGCTATATAAAGGCTCCAGATGAATGAGAAACGATCGAATAAAAGAATACTGGGATTTGGATGATCTGATCAAACGAGTGGAACAACATTTCTAATCATCCAACAGAGGGCACTTAAGTCAGTTAGATATATACATACGTACATGCATGCATGCATACTATTATGAATGTCTACTTGCATATGCATAATTAGACATATATGCGCATCTCTCCTTGTCTGTCTGTTTGTCTGTCTCTCTCTGTCTCTCTGTCTCTCTGTCTCTCTGTCTCTGTCTGTCTGTCTCTGTCTGTCTGTCTCTGTCTGTCTGTCTCTATTTCTCTCTGTCTCTCTCTATTTTACTATTCGCTCACTTTATCTACAACTGGCCTCAATTCAATTAACGTTAGCGCACAAATCGAGGTTCAGTGTTTGTTAGAGAGGGCGCTATATAAATTTCTCGATACAATAGAAAAGAAAATAAGTTCAAAGACGATCGCACCGAGTAACAGCGACCGTGATGCACCACAGACCGGAGGCCTAAAAATGGCGCATGCGCATCGCTTTGAAGCTTGAGAATAATTTGTAAACAGAATCTTTCAACTTCTTGGAAGAAGTGGAATTTTTTGCACCCGGTGAGGTAAGATTCAGTATCAAACATAAATGAAAAACCCTCTCTATACTGAACCAACCACGAATGGAATACTCAATATACAACTCTCTGCACTTAATGATGTTGTCTCTTACAGAGAGAACTGGCTTGCTGATCACATTGAAAGTACTGGGATATATTTAGAACTGGACATTTATTTTCCCCGTTTATATTGACCGGCTTTCGTACACACGCAGAAGCAATTCAAGAAACGCTTCGTTTTAGCCAAATGATGACAGGCTGAGAGTCGTTGATCCGTGTTGTCCCGAATAAGAGAAATGACGACGATAATAATAATAATTATGAACTTGGATAAAACCTGAATGAACCTAGACCTGTTGGATGCATGCAGTCCTTTAGACAACTGTAGCCATTAGACAACTGTAGCCATTAGACAACTGTAGCCATTAGACAACTGTAGCCATTAGACATCAGTTACTGTTACCTAAACGTGGACGTGTTCGTCCGGTAAAAGCAGGTCTATACGATACAAAGAAAAATAATTTCCACCGCAGTCACATCGCAGTCGTGTCTTAAAGTCTTAAACTCTCTTCCTCGCTCTGAATCTCTCTGTCATTGCATGTCTGTCTTCTCTATGCAGTAGTTGCTTCAAGTTAAGGTCAGTTTCCAATTAGTTTATGGCTTGTATGTCGCTTATATTGTCACAGTTCTCTTTCATTGCCGCAATCAATCCTTTTCCGTAATCCTCTTTAAATTGAGGATGTGTCTTTCGAAGTTCATCCTCTTTAAATTGAAGATCTGTCTTTCGATGTTTATAATGTGGGCTTCCCTAATTATCGCCATTAGTTTTGTGAGCCACATTTGGCCTATTTCAAATTCAAATTATGTCATGCAAAATCTCGATCCGGTGGTTTCCCTAAATAATTCGACGCTGACTTCCACTTTCTTGGTTTTCACTTCTCTTCCACCTATTTGTTATCAGCTATTTGTTATCAGTTAAACCTGTTCTTAAATGGATCGTTAACCAGTGATAAAAAGCCAAGTACTTCGTCATCATCATCCTTGTTAAACCAAGTTGTCATGTGTCATGTTAATCATAACTCCGAAATAGCCATAGACCTAACAGACAGCCTCAGTGGCTTCGACTGACTCCTGGGCTGCATCCCGAAAGAACACGAGGGGTGATAGGAACTCGGCTGGTGACGACACGATAATTACGTCATTCATCGGTTTCTCTGCTTTACTATCGGCGACGACGGAAAGCGATAGGCTCGCAATGTCTGCTGTTGTTGTAGTTGTAGCGGCCAACCGATCTCTTCGACGACCAATCAGATTTCGTATTGTCTTCCGTCTCCTCTTTCTGCGTAGGATAAAGAAAAACATAGCATTAAGGCTCTATAAGAATTCGATGGTCGATGGGTCGAGTGGTTTCCTCGCAGGGTGGAGTCCGCTGGTTCAAAATCACTCTGCAAGGAATGATGTTAATTCCCTTACAATCAGAACTTTTCTGATGCCAATGTTGTATGACTTTGTTTAAAATGGGTCATATCGTTTATACTTCAAGATTGTTAATTGTCGTCCAATTGCTGATAGTCTAATAACGAATATTCTTAATCACTTAATTTACTTTGTTTATTTTGTAATGTCTCTGATTCAATCTAATTTAACCTATTAACATGGATGCTTAGTTATGTAGCGTCTTCGTACCAAAAAAATGGAACGGTAAAGTATAATCATAGTAAAGTATGGTAATCGTTGATGCAATCTATTTGATTGGAAATCGTATTTTACAACACGTTTGACAAACAATTTAAAACAGACGCATTGGCCCTGTATAAATTTAGCACGTGGATGACATTATAGAGATGATAGAGCGAAGAGAACGTGGCAGAACATTCTGAAGTGAGTTACCGCAAAACTTTAGAACAGGATCGAAATAATATTCAATTCCTTATCTTTAACTTATTCTCAATCGTTAAATTAACATTGTCTTCATATTTATTTTTTCTCGATGTATAGCCAGTGAAGCGAATGCATTATCGGAGCGTGACATGTTTATATTTACGGGCTCTTTCCTATGACTCTGACAAGGGATTCATAGTAGTATGTAATTCCTGAAAATCTAGAGAAGTAAGACCTACAGTGTAACTAGCGTCTCAGATGGTGAAGAAGTATCGACGGTAATTACAAATTGCTCCAGAATAGTGAGATTTCCTATGCAAAGGTACTGGATTTGTAATTATGAACGGAACGTAGTGCAATTCCATAAAAAGTTACAAGACGGTAGGTCAATTTCGAGTGATTCGCATTTTTGTGAATATGGATGAAAAAATTATGGGTCAAAGATATAAAAAATAATCTCTTAGAAGAGTAGCAGAACCGAGGCCAAAGTTTTAAGGATACGGGAACACGACATTAGTAATCTCATTCGGAATTATTGGTAGAGGGTCGGCTAAAAAACGGTGGACGTGATCTATGGTTTGATAGGCCGACATCTCAGGAAGGGCATTTGGGATACTTGAACGCAGATGTTTTCTCTCACAAGAAGATCAAAAAGAGGAGTCGGATTAAGACCCAGGCAGACAATTAGTTCGTACCACGTCGGTGTCTGAGCTGAGCTGAGCGGACACGGCATTGAAAAGTATTGATTAGGCAACATGGGAGTGGCTGTGCATTTGACGATCAATCTGATTCATATCTACACGATTATCTTGATCACACGCTAGGGCAATCTTTGTTGGCGATGCAGTCGAAGAGGGACATCAACGGTCCATCAAGATAATTGTCAGAGATTGGGCGCTGCATAGATTAGTAAGGACCACAGAGGCGTCGGACTTAGCCAACGAACAGCTGTGTAGTTCATTCTATCATTCTAAGTGAGAAAGAAGCATCGCACGCTGAATATATTAGAGTACCGGAAACACACTGCACGCCTCACAATCTAGAATTCTAGACGATGCGCTCATTGCATTCATAATCACAGTATCAGATTTTTCGGAGGGGGAGGGGGTAAGAGGGGTATGACCCCATGCTTCCTTTTTTGACCCCTAAGCTTCTAGTCACTGCCGACCCCCGGCTTGATCCCCTCATGTTCATTACCACAGCGTAGTGAAGGACTGTAGCAGGCGATTGCCTTTGCTGCCCGCTCTATTGTCGTGCATCAATGAAAACAGCGCGCAGCAAATGAAGTCGCCTGCTGTAGTCCCACCCTGTGGCACACTACCCTGTGGTAATGAATTTGAGGGGGTCAAGCCGACTTGATTGTAAAATATTGTGGACCTGAAATTGAATTTGACTCGAGAATAGGCATCGCAGGAGAGTACATTACCACCGATTGAATAGCATCAGACCATAAGCCAAAACTAGCCACAGACTTCTGAGGTTGACAATCGAGCACTTACAGACAATTAACCACCAAGTAGCATCAATACGACACTGAGAGAGATAGAGAAGAAAGAGACAGAGACCCCAATTATCTATATGGTGTCGACACTTCTCATTTGGCATCCACCGCTCGCCCGTTTGAATGGATGCTGCTAAGTCATTAAGGTGCAAGGCCTGAGATTACAATCTCTTTCATAAGCCATCATCGGAAAATGATCCGCGGTCCACATGCTTTCTTTTGCAGAGGTTCATGACAGTGCAAAAAATCATCCATACATGTAACTGAGACAGGAGAGTATAAAATAGCACGATGAGGCGGGCCGGTCGAGACGGGGCACTCAGCTGGCCAGCCAGGACAGAGCATCAATTCATGGGATGGGGAACGATAAACAGTACGCAGCTGACGAAGTTGATAGTAGCAACTACGTTTGAGCCGATTGATTTGGAATGAAAAGCCAAGTTCTTGGTCTAGAATAACTCCTAAGTCTCGAATAGAGTCAAGAAAGGTAAGATGAGACAAGGCTTCAGCCATCAAGCACTAGTCAAACAGTGCTTGTTTAATAGGTCTCTCTCTAAAGGTATCCTTCCAGCATCCCAGAAGCGGGCTATTGTCTTTCCCACTCTTAAGAAGCCAAACCTGGATCGTAGCTTGCGCCAAAACTATCGACCTATCGCAAATCTTTCTTTTCTCTCAAAGACTTTAGAGCGACTTGTTTCTCTACAGCTCCTTTCTTACCTTGAGCAATCTGGTCTTCTACTTCCCAGACAATCAGGTTTTAGAGAGAACCACTCAACTGAAACTGCTCTTCTTTCTCTTCTACCGACGTATATTCAGCAATGGATAAGTCCCATATCACTCTCTTGGCACTTTTTGATGCATCTTCAGCATTCGATATGGTAGACCCTGATATACTTCTTCATCGCCTTGAAACGTCCTTTGGTCTTAGTGGTCTCCCTCTTCTTTGGTTTTGCTCTTATCTTACTGATCGTACCCAAATGATCATCCTAGGTGACTCCTGCAGTTCTTGGGTACCTGTCAATTTGGCGTACCTCTAGGATCAGTACTGGGTCCACTTCTATATATCATGTTTACAGCTGATATTAGTCGCCGTTTTGAAGAGCGCTCAACGTCAGGTCACCTTTACGCTGATGATGTTCACGCCTTCGTGCATGGCTCCACTTCCAACCAACTTGCTCTTCGCCAATCTATTGAATCACTCTCTGCTGATCTCAACTGTTGGATGTCCTCAAACCGTCTCTCCCTCAATTCTTCCAAGACTCAATTGATCTGGTTGGGCACCCGCCAGCAGTTGCTTAAACTTGATTACGCTTTACTTGCCAAGCGGTTCCCTCAGTTTAGTTTCTCTACAAATGTCCGCAATCTGGGCGTCACTCTGGACAGTGCTCTATCCTTCTCTGCACATATCTCTAATCTCTCTCGGTCCAGCTTCTATCATTTGCGGCGACTACGCGCCATCCGACGATCTTTGTCTGCGACCCTTCGAATACGGTTCACTGGAGAATTATTTCCTATGTTTTCTCGGAACAGTCTTCCGCTGCGGTTTGATTGTTCATCCAGTGCTATGCAGTGTGTGTGTGTGATACCTAGATACTTACGTTTTCTGCAATTAACCATATAATTATTATATCGATCGTTAAGTTGACTTTTTTAACGTCAGCCAGCTTGTCAACAAGATATGACTCCATTATATTAACCATTTTCTTGATTCTGATTGTCACAAATACTACACGCAGCAAAGAAATAATTAACATCACATACTTCCAGAAAGTACTTAAAAACTGTACTTTAGTTGTACTCGAAAAAGAGTGCAAGTACCAAGTACTACATCGTTGACTATTACCACACTACAATGCACAACTGGAGCAGAATGACTACAAACAACCACCGTACTCTTTAAGAATTGCAGTAGGACTAAACTTATTTGCATCGTTCAGCTGCAATAGAAAAAACGCAAACCTTTGACCTTCGCTAACACGGGTCAAGTTGTCACTCTGCGGTGCAGTTTAAATGCCGCCTAATCACATCTACAACTGCTCTTATGTACACTTGCAAGTTTTCGTGTGTCCATCTGTTTGTGGTATTGCGTGTCCGTGCGCGTCTACGTGTTTTAATCGAAAACTGTCTAATATATCAACTATTGAGAGAAAGCGTCAGTGCGACCGCGTGAACGTCAGATGGCTTAGGGACAGGTTTAGATCACAACAAAGCGCCGGACGTTAAAATGAAAACCATGGCACGCCCGTTGATGAAAGAACGCCAAGAGAGACTACTGCATGTCTGTTACTTAGAAATGCCCAACCAACCACATTGATCTTTAAACAACTAGTATTGGGTAGAAAACTTTGTCCCGGAACATTGCACTCAAAATTAAAAGCTTGAACTCCATCACACTGCTTTCTTTTAATGTCTGTCCTTTAATGTCAAAACCGTCGACACAATGAACAATTCCCATTTTAGCACCTCAGTGCTAAGACCTGGTGCTGAAAACGAACACGCCTCTTGAGATAATGCAGAGGCAGTCATGGGGACACAGTTTTTAACAACATCATAATGGCAGTTGAGCAATGAGCAGCCTTCTCTGCTCACTGCTTGCCTACTCACTCACAGTCAGCGCACTCATTATAATTGAATACCTTAAAGTGAGTGAGCTCCATACAATATGTTGGTTCTGGCGAGGATTTTAACACAAAAGTTGTGGGAAGGAATCCAGCACGCTAGTTTTAGTACCATGTCAAATGAAGTCAACATGGTACTAAAGCTGACGTAATGTTTAGACTCTTGTTGATTTCATTTGACTAAGACGAAATCGTCTGTGAATAAACTGGTTTAAATGAAGCAGCTTTTTGTGCGAAGCCAAGACAATTTTGACAATTTACATTGCGTCACGTGGCATGTGGCCGGTCATTAATACTTATCTAAAAAATAAATATTGCTATTTCGTAAGTGTTAGGCATCGATAACGTGGCATTGTTCCGTGAATATATTTATCGAAAATTGAAATGTCAAACATCAGTCGATGGCAATAAGCAGCGATGCGTGATGATTTCATTTAATCAATCATGGTGCCGACAGAGTGATCGTCTCAAGAGAGACTCGAGCTGTCCGCTCCACGTTACAAGATCAACGCTCGCCCGTCTCATTATGTTCTACTAGTATAGCCTGCAGTGTCACTGCTACTACTGCTTTCATAACTGCTACTACAATTACCAACTGCTACCACTACCGTTACAAGAACTACTACTGGAACTACTACAGCCACAACTTCCATTACAACTATTACCCTGGTAAAATTGAACAAAAAGGCGGCGTCCTACAATAGCACATGAGGCTATACAATTAGTTGGTATACCAAGCTCATAACCTGCAATTAGTATTAAACTATTTCAAGTTCCTGAACGGTCTAGTTGTAGCAAATATGAATTGTATAAGGACTTGTGGATATATTGGTACAAGTATAGTAGATAGTCACGTGTGTCCAGTGCCCTCACATCATCGTCCTTCAGCATTCAGTGAAGAGAGTGTATATTTCACAAATTTCGCAATTTGTGAAATAAACAGTTTCATCATCAAAACCAATATTAGATTCACACTGACTCCACATTGTATAGGCTACCGTCTCTTCTAGTCTACCTTCGCTACACCACATCCTGAAGTAAGATAAGACAAGACCTCATATAGCCAGAACCGAGATCTTCTCAATGATGGTCTTTATGCTGATGGGTTCGCAAGCAAAAAAGAATCATAGGTGACTTGGCGACAAGCTTAATGTTTATATGCGCTGATTAAATTAGTTTGAACGATTCCTCTCTCAAGACTTATTGCCTAGCTGACAAGCAAAGTCACTTCTATCATTTTCTCTATTAGAATTTGTATAATTACCGAACAGGATGTAAGACGAACTAATAATAAGTTCTACATAGGCTATATATTAGGCTCTCTCACATGCATAAAGCCATACCTTCCGCGGCTGATAAGTAAGATGGCCGACATAATGACAAGGAGTCCGACCATCGCAGCTGTGAGTAAAACGATCGCTACGGCTGAAACCAAAAACAATGCATTAATTATTCATGACGAATGTATTACTTATTCATGACGAATGTATTACTTATTCATGACGAATGTATTGCAGGCAAGTTGCAATATGCAGGAGTGAAACGACTCACAATAATAAATTTATTAAGCATAGACACGAATATAATGTGCAGAAACTCTTTAGCGCAAGAGTTGTCGACCTCTGGGTTGGATCGGATGACCGCTACGGTAGTGTCCAGTCTCAGTGGACAACATTACAGCTTCCAAGAGTAAGTTAGAGAGGCATGGCTATTGAGCATTCCAGGTAAACATCCAGTTGTTCATATAATGTGAATGATATTTGCTCTGAACGACATAAAACATATGTTGCCTCATGTTTTCTCCCGATACGTCATTATGCCATGTTATGATATTCTTTCATCACAAAAATTTATATAGCGCCCCTTCAATGTTACTACTCAAGAGCGTTCTGGGTAAACTCTACGCATGATAACCCCTCCGCTGCAAGAACTCAGGCAGTGCCAGTCCCAAGCCTTGGATAAAGAAGGAGGGCGACGCTAATGATCTTTGTTATCACACAGTGTCGTTATGCTGCCATTACCACAACCTACGCATAATTCGCAATACCAATGGGGGCTCATTCCATGCCATAGGGACAACAACAGAAAAGCGCGATTCTGTCTAATTGCAGTTCGCGTACGGGGAACGAAAAGTTCACCCTGCGTGGAAGAGAGGAGGGCACGTCGTCCCTGCACGCCCAATGCGCCCATGGTAGAGCAAAGGAGTTCCTGCAAATATGCAGAGATGGCACCTAATGGGCACTGCCATACCAAGGCAGAAACGCGGTACATAATCCTCTGGGAGAGGGAGCCAATGCAGGACGACACCCCGCATATAACGGGTGACATGACCGAACTTTGGGGTACGACCAATGAGGCGCTCCAACAGCCCAGCCGGGAGGCCAGTGTTGAGCGCACAGCAATAGTCAAGGCGAGGAACAGCAAAGGCATGGATCAGAGTAGTGGTAGCGTAGATGAGAGCAGGAGACAACTCTGAACTGGAGCAGCTGATAGTAACAGTTGTGACAGAGCTGGTTACTGTGCTTTGCAGATGTGAGTTTCTGCTATGTTATGCCATATTATGCCATGTTATGGCGTGTCATGGTACATGTATGATATGCGATGTGTTTTGCTATGTTATGGTTTGTTATGGCGATTTATGTTATGCAGTGTATGATAACCTTACATCACTGCTTCTGATCACTCTAGCTGGGATGCAATTAACCTCTGATAATGAATCGTTCAACAAATTCCAATCATATTTTATGACGTATTCTGAATACAGTTAACTGCAACTATTCGACCTTTTGGTCTGTCATGGTTTAAAGAATATTTCAAGGCTGCGTAGTAGGTTCACGTCTTCGTGATGTTGATGGCCATTCCATTCTGAAGGCAGATTTCCGACCCAGAGGACCCAGGTTTGGACATAATTATATTCCGAAGAGAAGGTATGCTGCTGACGGTACTGGAGGGAAGAATCTGGGGAAGGCAACAAGGGGAAGGAAAAGAGTGAACATGCTGAGTGATCTGGAAATGGAGAACCTTAGGCAACAACGAAGAGGTGAGCGAACGACAGAGGGAGTTGGAGAGAATGGAGGGGAGACAGGAATTGTCCATGTCACAAACCAGCTCGTCGGCAGAAGACTGACGATGACCAAATCGATGTAAGCCAAACCCAACCTTCACTGGTGAAAAGGATGTAGGCTAATAATAGGTTCACAAATAGAAAGATTATATGTCACGTTCCATGATCTATTTGCGACTCATGTATTACAGACAGCGTTTACAGGTCCTACATAGCTATACATAAGTCATACAGAGTCACAGAAACACACGCATTCATATCCATTGTGCTGTGGATAGGGTCTTCAAGTATAAGCTCATAATATAGCCACATGTATACGTATGCATAGCACATGAATAGAATGAAGACATACATCGTTATAGTCATGTGTAAAGATACATGTTTATACGTTTGCCTATATATATATACATATATGCATATATATATACATGATGCGTGGATGGCTTGTTTTATACTGATATATTTAGATATTTTTATGTTTAAATACGTGAGTCCTGGATCTTGTATCAATCATCCGATTATCCGCTGTTGTCAACTGATTTAGTGCATCGCTGGATTTGACGACAGATCGGAGACAACTTTTCCATTTGGCTGCTTTGATCTCTCTCTGTCTATCTGTCCCTCTCTCTCTCTCTCTCTCTCTCTCTCTCTTTCTATCTATCTATCTCCTTCTATTTCCTCTATCCCTGTCTGTCTCTGTCTTTCGTCGATGGATTTTCCAAGGATGGTCTCTTCCCCGTGTTGTTCCAATCTTATCCTGGATTCAGAGACAGAACGTGTTCCGACTGTAGATGATGTCTCGCTGTTTCAGGGCCATCTTCACAAAGCAGAGTATCTGATTACACTGATGACCCTTGGTCAAATCGATCAACGTCTATTTTCTTTCTCGGGCGACTCGAAAACATGTTCACAGGTCTTAATAAACGCACGACAGTACTAGACATTTACAGGTATCAGGCCAGAGCCCGCTTCATTTTTAGGCAAGCCAATATGAAACGAAAGGCAGTCAAATGGGCTTACAACAGCCATTCAAAGTGGATATTGAAATAACCAATGCCTAATACTAATTCACCTAGTCGCCATTATGCATTCTGGTCACGCATAAGCCTGAAATTGATAGACAATATTGCCGGTGACAGTATATTTGCTGAACTTATCCACACGCAGTTGAAGTTGGTAACCCAATTTAATTCAGGGCGATTATTATTAATAATGAAATTGCAAGATGACGAGGAACGTCCAACAAGAAATCCCGGACTGTTTCTTTCGAAATGAATTCACTCAATACCCACAATCGAGGATGGGTGATTACGTATACAGACGCACCGTACAACTGTTGGCCTTTCAATGATTAGGTCATACGCAGTAGCACAGTAACGATATAGCCTTATTGTTAACCTTTGTTAAACTGAAACGGCGTCACTGCATTATATCATATTATTTATGTCATATTATAAGCGGTACTTCGGGCACATCGTGAGACAGCCTAAAGACAGTATTGAGAACAGTGTGATGTTGGTTATAGTGGAAGGAAGCCGAAGTCGTGGAAGACCCAGAATCTGCTGGTTTGACAATGTCATGGCGTGGACTGGTTTAAAAGGCACAAGCTAAATGAACATCGTAAGAGACAGAAAGCATTGGACATCACTTTCCCATTCATGGAGTCAACCGTCGCGAAACGACGATGACGATGTGACATGACATGACATGACATAAGTGGGCTTATAGTTATCATTTTATCGATGCGAAAAGGCCGCGTTTCCCTATTATCGTTTAAGTTACTTAATAGCGTAAAGATTTAAAGTAAAGTATTAGAGTCCTATTAGTAACGAAGTCAAGCATTAAATGTTGAGTATATCAGTACAGTACTGAAGATAATACTTAAAGTTAAGTGTTAGAGTTTTTTATTGGAGTTCTCGACGTTACCAAGATAGAGTCATTATCGCATTACCGTTGCGTCTTATGCCTAGGGTTAATTCAGATGCATTTCACAGTAGCGTTTCATTTCAGTCGGGGTTCAGTTACTCCTGAGTAGTAACCTTGAAGAGGCGCTATATAAATTTTCGCAATGAATGAATGAATAAAATTCGCATTATAGTCAAGTATTAGAGGTAGAGAATTGGACATCCGTCTGTTTCTTTTAATAACCACTACATTAGATGCTAAAACAACTACATACCTTGTCTCCTGCGCAAAATAAATGTAGCGAAGGATTATATATATATATATATATATATTATATATACGTGTATGTATGTATGTGTGTGTGTGTGTTGTGTGTGTGTGTGTGTGTGTGTGTGTGTGTGTGTGTGTGTGTGTGTGTGTGTCTAACAATAGACGCAATCTATGAGATGTCGCATCTTTGACTAGATCTCATAAATTTAGGCAGAATGGATAATCAAAGGAAGGTTCATATTACGATAACGACCGTCCTCCCCCATCATCCCAATACCCTATTTATCCCCAGCCGTATTAGGCTACATATAGACAGAGATTTACTAAATAATACAGGAAAGTAACTTGCCTATGTTGTCCGAATGATATTCTTTCTCCGGCTCAGCTCGCAGTCTTCTTTCTTCAATCTGAACTGTACCAGTCACATAGAATTTCTGTATTATATATATATATATATATATATGTAACCGACATAGATGCATACGACTACAATGACACTTAGATATATGACATGTGTCTATATATAGACGTGCTACTGGAGACAAGAAGAGAGATTTTCGCTCCGTTGCAATACCATCCCAGTCGTGTTATAACTTACTGCGATCGTGTATTCGATCGGTCTACACAGTGGAGCAATTCCGTGCGAAATAATGCATTTATACAGGACTTTGCCATTTGTGGAGCAGCTTTATTTCACCAGTTTACGCTTTTTATCGGTCGATTCATATATGCGCGTATATTCGATCGTCTCCAGGGAAAGATTTCACCCCGCTAAAAGACACATATCTATATGGAGGTAGATATAGCGGAGAGTAAAATGGACTTCGATAGGCTATGCAAGGGTTATTTCGAAATATCAAGGATTGTTTTAAAATATGTTTATCTGTAGATGGACATAAAATGTATGAGGATCGATATATATATATAGGCCTATGCGTGCTGCTTA
Organism: Bimastos eiseni; assembly: GCA_959347315.1. NCBI lineage: Eukaryota > Metazoa > Annelida > Clitellata > Crassiclitellata > Lumbricidae > Bimastos > Bimastos eiseni. The sequence goes on from OY365809.1 coordinate 12,626,594, forward strand.
GCATCGAAGGATCGCATAGTGTCTGGCAGTCGGATATGGTTCACTGGCTTATGTCGATTCAGCCATGTGTGAAATTGAATCATGTCAACTGTTGAATCAACCATTTTTATTACGGAGAAAGATTAGCGGATTGCTTTCTAGTGAATTAATGGCTGAAAATAGCAGATACTGTTGTGACCAGAGAGATTCAAGCCACGAACTGGAATTTGGATCAGTATGGCGTGCTGAATTTATGTCTGTGTGTATCGACCACAGTGAGTGTGAGTGTGTAGGCAATAGGACTAAACGTTCTGGCCGCATTAGTATCTGATATCAGACGTAATTTCGATAAAGATCCCACATTGATTGACAGCATCTGCTGTCCTTCTATAGAGTCTGGCTGCGGAATAACATTTTCCAAAAAGTTTCTCTGGGTTGAAAGTTGAAACTGCTAAGAAACTCAAATATGTGTGCGGTTTGAACTAAGGATCAAAAGTCGTTGCAGCTTTGACCTGAAGCAAATGCGCGAACTAAGGATTTATTATTATTATTATTATTATTATTATTATTATTATTATTATTTCTTTTTGTGGGCATAAATATTATCATTATCATTATTATTTTTTTAGTAACCGCGGTAAATACTGATCCCTCGGGTTTATAAAACTATTCTTCATAGAGAGACAGATGGTTGCTATTATTATTGTTACTATTATTATTATCATTAATAATAATAATAATAATAATAATAATAATAATAATAATAATAATAACATCAATATTATCATTATTACCTCTATTATCATTATCATCATTATTTTAATTGCTATTGTGATAAAGCATTATGATTAGTTGCTGGCGCGGAGCTTACTTAGGTTACAGAGTTGATGTTTTCGTAGACGCTTGTATGAGAGCAAGATATGAGAGACTGATAAATTTTATCCCACGCAAGTCATCAGCAACATATTCTAATTATGTAACGAATTACTAAAAAAACTCAATCACAAGCGACTGTTGTCTTGTTTACCTAATAGCAGGTTGTTTCATGCAAATAAACGAATATGTGTACATACATACATACATGATAACTGACCTGTTGAACAGTTGTGGTCAGTCGATGACCAGGTCCAGACGTAATCGTGGCATTCCATGACCCAGGTCAACTCTGACCTCTTGCATCCAGCCACAGCGTGACCATCGACGGAACGACGGAACCAGGTCGTTTCCGGAAGAACCGGATCAGCACAACCGGAAACTAATTGAAACCATCCTCATTCTTATGTAATGTGACGTAATGTAATAAACTGTAATGCCTTAAAATAATGGTATTATCATTTAGTATACTATTTAAGGTCAAACACAGATTACTGTCTATGCACGGCCATGCGATTGACAGCCATCTAACAATTGTTCGGTAGTAATTCTACAATATATATATAATATATATATATATTATATATATATATATTATATATATATTATATATATATATTATATATAACAGCAGTCTTAGGATTTCTCAGATTAGGCAATTCCGACGCGCGGACGCACGAGACACCTGTGCATTAATTCCTAAACTATATACAGAAACTAATATGTAAAGATTATAGGCCTAAATGTTGTAAATTTTAAAGCTGATTATAAACGACAGCTACAAGAACGCGCTTAACAACAGGTAGCTGATCGCAAATTTTTCCAGATCTAGGTCATGGCCAAGTGAGCTGGATGAGTGCTGAATTTAGGGTTGCTTTAGGTTCGTCAGGGAGGCGAAGACTACATAAGGTTCGAGCTAAAGAGATCAACGGATAAGTTGATGAAGAATTTTTCTCAGAGATAGCAGAGGGATATGCGATATATAGAGACAAAACGAGTCGACGCTATAGAGATAAATGATCGAAGAAGGAGAACATTGTAATTATCTGCTCATCAGTTGTTTATGAAGTCTTCTAATCGACCTACATGCATTGCATGTCAGAGATAATGGAAAACGAAGGATATCATTCTAGAAGTACAGACCAAAGTTCCTTTAAAACTGAAGGAAGAACTTGAGTTCATAGTGTTCTGCAATATCCCTGACATCAGATTAAAACAGGAAGAAGAAATGCTGGAGTGAAAGCAGCGATGTCCTATAGAAAGACATATGAACCCCATCTGGGAATGATGTCATAATTGCGGACTTAATAGGTCCTACATATGACATCGCAATTGGGGTCGTCTCTGCTTTTAGACATGCAGTATGCAAAGACCCATTGCCGCAGTGAGAGAAGCGAAAGCCGAAACGAGGCTGCTCGGCTGCGACCGGATCTCCTCATGTCTTAATTTCCCTCGGCTGATCAGACAGACGCTGTCAATCGGACGATTTATTGGCACAGATTGCGATGATGTCTCGTCTGAATTGGAGGCTCATCGCATTTCATGTTAGACGGGTCTCTAGTGGTTTTGACGAGAACCGTACGAAACGATTGATATGCGCATCGAAATTCATATGATCTGAGACCATTTGAGAGATCTTCAACGGGAATCAGAGTCTGTCATATTTGCACATAGCGTAAATATTCCGCGCATGTATTCCTGCAGCTACCTGTTAACATGATCAATGAAGCGCATCTCCGAGATATCTGCTCAGAGGGGTTCCCAGCTGTCACGAGTCCTTTGAACGTGCGTCCAAAACCACTAGCCATGGCAAAGGGCGTACCAGAGGTGGCATGTTCCAAGTAGACCATCAGAAAGCCTAATCACCGAAAATGCCTGGCGCTATAATTATTATTGTCGAGGTGCGAGCAGAAGTCACAACCAGTTGACCCCGAGTTGTGGAAGAAAGAATTCTCTGGTCAGCCTTAACATGGACTGCAAAGCTCGCATACACGTCGTTGACATCGGCGGGTCCCGTCTGTAGGGGCCTACATTTCTTACATACAGACCTTAAATGGTTAAATTAAAGTCTCTGTTTTCTTAACACACACATCTACCAATAACATTGATCGTTGCTTGTAATCTCATCTGCGTGGTTCCGATGTTGAAAGGTATATCGACTGAAAGACGTTTGATAAAATTGAACTTTAACTCTGGCGAGCTATCATTTGGCACGTGTGTACTGGCGCTAGTCAGCTGAGCTTGATCAGCAATTAAATTTTAGTTCTTGAACCTTAACTGAAAGAACGAGAGAAGAAGCGAATCTAACCGACATAATGAATGAGGAATCGATGATGGTCGGTCGGTGCCACTCCTGCTGTCATCCACACCCTGACGACACTTCCTCTCGACGTGTAGGTCTCGCCAACTCGTTCACTTCCGGTTCCGCCGCAAATCGGGAACTTCCGGTCGCCATCTTCGACCAGTGCGTATTCGCGACAGGAACCCTGGTCGGCGTCGTCTAACTTCCGGCTTCCTGTGAAGGAAATCGCCATTCTAATGTCGATTGTGAAATCGTAGACCGTCAGGTTGACCCGTTGACCTCGATCCGCTCGAATGACCCAAGGAATTCCGGCGCAATGAGGCGTGTCCGAGGTAACAACGCTTGCCAAGAACCCGGATGTTGCGCTGGGAACCGGAAGTTCGCTGCTGCGCTGGCAGTAGCTGGCAGTCAGATTAGCCACTGTCAACAGAAATGACCCCACCAAATTGACATTTGGTTCACGTGCAAAATTATTTACCCTTAAAACAAATAATTGTACATCTGGGACAAAATATGGACCTACGTATAAACTTTTCACTTTAAGATTCATTGCGTGTCTGCCTGGTACTAGATGCAACTTAACTATCTCCGTCTTTCTCTTTCTTTCAAACTTATCCCAGTATTTCAATCAATCAGTGAAACTTAATGTAGCGCCCCTTAAAGATTGCTACACGGAGTAGCGCTGGTTTAATTCATGTTCATCGCTATTACTGCCTTAGTGTTCATCCATACCTTGGTTTCTGCCACTCTTTCAATCTATTAGTCAACGCCAATTTTATGGCTCTGCGTGAGCAATAGTTTTGACTGACTATCTTGCACGTCCACCTATTCGCACGTCCGAATGTCTTCCCTCTGTATGTGTCTGTCACTGTAATTTCCTCTTTGTTATCGGGGTTGTCCTTCTCTCAGCCTCTGTGTCTGTTTGTCTGTCTAATGTCTATCTCTGTCTCTATCTGACTGTCTCTCCGTTGTCGTTTGTTTGAAAGTGGTGTCCATGCAAAGCGGATATGCCTCAACAGTCACACCGCGTCACCAGTAAATCCTCTCGCCTACCTCAGTTAGGAATTGATGGCAAAGCCTGCTGTTCAGCCAGCGTGTCGGCCTAAGCATCCAGTTGTGGTCGCTGGTTGCAGATGCTGAACGCGGCGAGGAAGGCCATTAAGTTGTCTTAGACACCCAAGATGCTGGTGGGGATGCGGAGAGTCATGTGAGGTCATTCCGGATGGCAGGCGATAGAAATGTGTCGCCTTCATGCCTCTCCCGAGAGAACGGACCAACAGCCAAATAGAATAACTGGAGACATTAATGGACCATGACTGCGCAAGACCAGTAAGCGCTCAAGTAGTCAATGTTTCGTGACATGTGTTGATGCGTGCGTCGGTGTGCACGTTTCTCTCCTTAGGCATGTACGTGTCTGGCTCTGTAAGTGTCTATATATATCAGAGAAGTATCTGAACTAGTATGTTTTTAGTATGCCAGAAGCCAATGCCGTGTACTACAAAATTGCAGTTTTGTCTCTTTCTGATTGTAGGTCCATTTCCATGCAAATCGATTGCAAAAATTCTCTGGAAGGCAACCAATGAGTGAGTTAATAGTTGTTCTTGTTTTTCTTAAAATCTGTTTTGGCTTTCAAGGGTATCGTGTATATATATATATATATAGACACTTACAGAGCCAGACACTTACAGAGCCAGACACTTACAGAGCCAGACACTTACAGAGCCAGACACTTACAGAGCCAGAGCCCAATGCGTTTCTTTGAGTGTATGTGTGTGTGTGTGTGAGTGTGAGTGTGTGTGCGTGTGTGTGCACGCTTTGTGCAGGATTGATCTTGAGTGCGTTTAGCAACAGCAACGTCATATAAGGAGTGCATATAATTATTCTCGCAGATGAGAAGAGTCACTTTACACAGTTCTTATTTATGTCCAACACACTACAGAAGTCACATGTAGATCTCATGATATTATGTCCCGCATACGTCGCTCTGTTAAGGAAGTAGCGCGCCATCGGGTATTGCCGACCTTCTGAGGCATCACCTTTGCTGTAGCATGAATTTACTAATCATCCTTACAATGGTTATAAAATTTTTACCGTGAGATACTTAGAGAGAGAGACAGACAGACAGACGGACAAAGACAGAGGCAGAGACAGAGGCAGAGACAGAGAGGGAGGGACAGGGAGGGACGAAGAGGGAGAGAGCGAGAACAAGAGACATGTGGACAGATAGACAGACAGAAAGCTAGATAGCGTAAAAATAGACAGCGCGAGAGAGACGAAAATGGAACGCGAATCGCTGCAAAAATGGACCAGCTGATGTCCGTTTGATGGAAACTGCAGAGTAGAAATAGAACGAGACCGGTAATTAGCTAGCAATTAGTTCTAATACGAAGTACCTCACAGGAGATGCATAGCCTGGCAACTTCGTCCAACACGCCAGTGCCAGCCAGCACTGCTTCGCCTACAGCACCTTAGCCAGCTGCAAAGCGACAACACGTGTGACGTCACTTCCGCATGACAGCCAATAGTTAGCTAACTACTTAGACCTGACTGTTTCACCAGTAAGAAGCAGAAGGGACTAGCTGAGTAAAGAAGGATGATACGAAGAAGACGTAGGTAGAAGGCAGAAGGCAGCAGGAAACCTCGGAGAGTATGCGCCTAATGACAATGATAGATGTCATGGTCTGCGTGTGTAAGTTTACGTCTGTGTAGTTATGGCCGTGAACGGAGCAGCGCGTCTTGTATCCTCTTCAACTGCTTCATCGATTATTCGAGAAAGAAAATAATAAGAATGCATGGAAGCGATTTCCATCGAGCGAACAAGACATAAACTCCACATAAACTATGATCACGTTCGCACTTCTCGCTCGCTCGCTCTCTCCGATCACGATCGGAAAGGATCCAATTTGGAAATGATCGGGTAAAGTAGATCCCACGATGGTCAGATGGTTAGGTCAGTCTTACCGGTCAGTCGAGTGGCCAGTTATCGATGAATAGGCGGACAACCGACGCCCATTTTTCTTAATAGAAAACGGGAAAAAAGCCATTGGCACAAAATGAGACCAATGATGCATTCATCGCTTGTCAGGGATTCATTTCACTAGACGATGATCTGAAAGTGTCTGATTCTCTCGACTATAAGTCGCTCATATATGGGCAGAATGAATAAGTGCGCTAAAGAAAAGGAATCAAAGACTGACGCAGACAACCACCAAGAGAGACAGAGAAAGCCGTAAAAGACAAAAGAAACCTGATGAGAATAAACCAAAGTGAGTTCAGTGGAAAGACTGCAGCAGAAGAAGTTTAGTTAATTCAGATTGAGACATAGCGCCTATGACGAGACTATGGTACACGCCTATTACGAGACTATGGTACACGCCTATTTAGACATCTGTAGGTATGTGTTAGTCTGAGATTATCTGAGCGTGTTTTTAGATAGTAACAGGCCTATAAATATATATATATACATATATAATACTCATAGGCCTATCTCCCGACGTACACGTGTGTTTAATTGTCTATATATATACATATGTCTAATTGTGTTTTTATTTGTATGTATATATATATATAATGACTGTATGACGAGAGAGAGAGAGAAAGAGAAAAGTGACAGGAGACTTGTAGACAGAATCAATGTCAGGAAAACACATTAACTAATTATAATTCATACGTTGAAACAGAGACATAGAACACTAAACAACTATTGAAATAATATAAGGGACAATTGCTAGAAGATATAGATATTAGCAACCAATCAGCACTTGAGGAACGGAAGTTAGCCAGAGATGAAGACATACATCGCGCAGAACAATCAATCAATCAAATGAATCAATCCAATCAACTTTATTGTAACTGCGATAGCAGTTACAATAATACCTACAATGACAAGTGTACAATCCAGTAACAATGGGTAGACACAAGGAGCAGAAGTTACACTTACTCTGTCTTCTTATTGTAAAAACTAAAACGCCAAATCAATGAGACTATTACTAAGTCTTATCAGTCAAGTCTTTCAACAAAAGCATACAATTTTAAATACAGCATAATTAAATTAAACAATCAAAAAAATATGCAAATAATCTAATAGTCTACTTACATTCTCTCTCATCTGTCTATAAAGAAGTTGTATTATAATATATATATGAATAAGAATATGCATATATATATGATCTGTTTATATATATATAATATACATATAATATATATATACATATATAAAAACGGGCCTGTATATTGCAATAATTGAATGAACACGTGAGAGTGTTTCATATAAAGCATGGAGAGGCTGTGATTTATTCGGTTTCTGTCGTCATGACGTCATCATCAGTCTTCTTGCTATACAAAGGAGCGCCATCTATCTGAGAAGGAGTTGATTTCTATGAAGTGCCAAAGGGATGACTGCCACAGTTCACGGACCCTCTGGTGAGGTAGTCACTCACACGTGTACAATTCATCCACGTTTAGCTTTCGAGAACCGCTTTGTGAGGACCATTAAAATTAATACGCTATATAAAATGTCATTATGTATACACACATAGGCCTACACAGATGCATGCGTGTAAACGTATATAGGCCTATATAAATTTAAAAAACTCATCAACCCCCATATATGGCTTTTCACGGTGCTTTTATGACGTGCATAGAACGCGCAATATTAAGTGTCTTTGGACATTTACATGGATGCATGAACACATAAAAAAATACATACTTGCGCAAATATACGGAGCTGGTAAACAATGTCATCAAGATTCACTCTTTGAAGATCAGCACATAGACAGCACATAGATGAATCCGCAATACATGCGTATACAGATCTATCCAACTATCATTCCATCCATCCATCTATCCATCCATCCATTCATCCATCAATCCATCAAATCCCTCCCTCCCTTCATCCATCCATCCAACAATTCATCTGTCCATCAATCCTTCCATCTACCCATCTATCATTCCATCCATCCATCAATCGATCGATCCATCCATCCATCCATCCATCCATCCATCCATCCATCCTTCCATCCATCCATCCATCCATCCTGCCTCCCTCCCTCCATCCATCCATCCATCCATCCTTCTGTTAGTCGTCCATTAGTTTCTTCCATTTAACTGACTCTGCTGAGTATTGAAGAGTGGATAATCCACACTTTCCTCTGCCGTTCCTTCTCTCTCTCCCCCCCTCTCTCTCTCTTTCTCTGTCTGTCTCTGTCTCAGTCTCTGTCTCTCTGTCTCTCTCTGTCTCAGTCTCTGTCTGTCTGTCTGTCTCTGTTTGTCTGTCTGTCTGTCTGTCTCTCTCTCTAGTTTATGTGCCTCGTAAAGCCTGTCATTCGGCGATGGCTCCCACCTACCATTGCCCATATATCTACATAAGAAATGTAGGAAGACACGCTTCCTTTGATGCTGTCAATCACTCCATCTATGCGATGCTATGGAGAGTGGACGGAAAACAAGAGTGATTCCTTGATCGAGACACATTCTGTTTACATGTCCGTGTAGCATAAGTTTACATATAGAACCTATAGATATGCACAATCTACTTATGTCTGTTGCATTGTTAGTTTGTCAATAGATCAATAAAAGATCTGATGTTACAACTGTCAGGAAAATCTAGAAATGAATGCAATCTCTACCAACAGCTGAAGAAAGATCATCGGTCTATTTTATGTTGCACAGTTTGGAAATGGTTCTCAAAATATGCGCTAAATAAAAGCTCACCCTTTTGCATGCATACACATACTGTAGATACACAAATACGTACATACATACGCACATACATTCATATATACATACATGATTGCTATCTATTATTGCAAACCCTTGGTCCACATAATAAACTGTTCATTAGCTACTGGCTCTATACCTGGTCCACTGAAGGAAGCCAAAGTCACGCCTATTTACAAACAAGGTAATAGTGAGGAACTTTCTAATTACCGACCTATTTCCATTTTCCCCTATTTTTCCACATTACTAGAAAAAGTAATGTATGTACGCTTGTATGATTATGTTAAGGCCAAAGGTGTACTCTTTAAGTCTTAACACGGCTTCCAGCATGGCCACTCTACCCTAATGTCTCTTCTCACAGTCCAAGATAACATCGCTGCTGCAATTGACCGGAATGAGTATGCCATTGGAATGTTTGTGTACGTGGCGAAGGCTTTTGACTCTGTAAATCATGACATATTATTGCTAAAATTTGAATACTTAGGCAAACGTGGAGTCGCACTAACTTGGTTCCGAAACTATCTTAATGGTAGACACCAGCAAGTTAAATGCAATAGTCATTTATCCTTCTTAAATCGCAAAAAGCATGGCGTCCCCCAGGGATCAATTTTAGGTCCTCTACTCTTTCTATTATTTATTAACGATCTTCTCAATGCCTCCTCTGTCCTCCAATTCTTTCTATTTGCAGATGACACAAATATATTTGCAGCCCATAAATCGTATGACAAATTAATTCAGCTGCTAAATCTCGAAAAATACGTGGCAAATTGGTTTGCAGCTAACAAACTATCCTTAAACATTAAAAAACAAACTACATATTATTTTGCTCTCGTCACAAGAAACCACCCCAGATCGCAGACAGTCTACTAATAAATAATAAAAATACCTCGATACCAAAGGTCACATCAATCAAATTCTCTGGTGTTCTGATTGATAGTCATTTTACGTGGAATGATTATATTCACCATATCGCAATAAAAATTGCCAAACATATTGGGATACTATTTAAAGTAGCATATCTATTGTCTCAAAACATAAGTAGAAAGTACTAGAAACTTATATTTTACTACGATAAACCCCTACTTAAGCTATTGTAACGGTATTTGGGCATCGAACTACCCATCCCGACTTAAGCGGCTGACCACTCTCCGAAACTGTGCTGTTCGCTTCATCATTGGTTGTCCTCCTTTGACTCAGGTTGACCTCACCTATAATCAGTTGGGTATACTAAAACTAAAGCAAATCACACTATACCAAATATCTCGATTCATGTATTAATACAGTCACTGTCTACTACCTCCGATCTTCAACATCTACTTTACTCCACTATCTGAGGCCACTCCCTATTGTCTATGCTCCACCTCCTCCTCTTACAGACCTGTATACACTCGTACGAATACAAGAACGTTCACAATCAAATACTCGGGTGCTAAACTCTGGAACAGCCTTCCAGAAACATTGAAGAACCTACCAAATGTTTGTATATTTAAAATAAAAATCCGTGAGCATATTACTTTGACTTCGTCTGATTAAATACATACTGCATAACACTGATCTGTGTATGACTCTGATGTAACCATGATCATTATCAACATAATCATCATTAACATGAAGACTTAAAGGCAGGCATAGCAAACGTGTAAATTCAACTTGAACAATGCTGTTTAGAGCAAATAATTAATTAAGTTGCGTTTTTTTTCTTTTTAGTATTATAACTGTCGACCTCTGACCATCCCAACTTTTGCCTCTTGATATGTCGGTGGCCCCCCTACAGGGACTCAGTTATCCTCCCTATTGAACCTTGCATGTCGTATCAATTTATCATTTACTTTGTCACAATGTAAATGCCGAGGTCAATAAAAACAATTTGTTTGTTTTGTTTGTTTGTTTATGATTCATGTACAACTATACATGCAAATTCTACATATATACATTCATGCATACATATGCATTCATGCCTGCATATAGCCTATACATACATACATATGAACATGCGTATATATATGTACATATATATAAATGTACATATATATAAATGTACATATATATATAAATGTACATATATATACGCACATAAATTGTTTATATGTGCGTAGATACATTCATGTATATACATATATATATATATATTCACAAACGGCATATACGCGTATGCTTACGTATTTTGAGTTGGAAGTTGAGCTCAGTTTGTAGAGAAATCGACCACAAAAAGATGTTACATGTTTATGTCAAATAAATATTGTGTTCTGACTGATTTCTGACTTCTTATTTACTCACTCTGCACAAACGTATTTCGTCATTATCCTCTGTCTATGTTGTTGATGACGTGTTTTCTTAAAAACCGGTTTTGTTTATCATAAAATTATTCCGGTGTAATTTATGTTTTTCTTAGTATTATTCTAATTGTCTATCGACGATGAGGGCAAGGACCATGACACGCCGCTGAAGAAGTTTTGTGTTCGTACTCCAGAGTGTCTTATAAAAATAATCATTGAATGCTTATAAAGCAATCGTTATGTTGAAAATGAGTATTTTCTCATTGTATATTTCTCCGACCGTTGAATAAACTGAAACTACATAATAGGATCATTGATAGGAAGGCCAAGACTGTCCTAGCTGGGATTGAATTGTCGGGTGAATGCACCAGTTACGCAATCAATTTCAAGTTGAAACAATTGGAGCACACGTAGTATGGAAGCTATCTGACTATTGTTTATTTGTTGAAGACAACAAACCATTAAGAATAAAACTTCAAGAGGCATCGAACAAATTAGCTATTTTGACAAAAGGGAGAATTAGAAACGAGTTTGGGCTACAAATTATTCGTGCCTGTTATCTCTCACGCTTTTGTGTAACAGCAAAAGTAGCGATTTTGCCAGATTCTGGATTGCTTCGAAGTTTCGCGATTGAGGAGCCACCTTGCTGCTAAGGTGATGAATTACTCGATCGAAAAGCAGTAAGATAATAAAAAAAAATGCTACGGGATATTAGAGAAAGAACGAGATCCGAGTCAGAATCATATAACACCTTCAGATTAGCAAAATGTTTATTCATCCCTGTCATCTGTCCTAATTTGCATCAAGAAATAATGGGGTTGCCCTTACTGAGCCATAATCCGAACTTTCAGAGGCAATAGCTATCCAGTAACTATTAATACATATCAATGGGTCTATGCATCTTTAATTCGCATGCAGCAGTCTAAGTCTGAATTCCTGCCCTCATAGGCTGGCTGTGTCTAAATTGTGGGTAGACTTGCTTATGATGCGCTGGATACTTCTGCGAGTGGTCGTTTGGAAAAGTAGAGACGCTGGACTGCTTACTCAGACGCTTTTGTTAGTCTGGCAAATATCTGACTGAGACAAGCTGCGAAGAAAAATAATAATTGTCGCAAAAAATTTTATGACGTAACTATGTCGGCGGTTGGGAAGGATAGAAAACCATGTCTTGACTATTTAATAAACCTGACAGTATTTATGAACAATTTTTAAGGCTGGCGTTATTGACTATGTGTGTGCGTTTGTATGTGTGGTTTTGTGTGTGTGAGTGTGTAGGTTTGCGTATGTATGGTAAGTTATAGGAACAGGCTTATCATAGCAGTGATTGATGTGAAAATACATAATTTCTTGGCATTTCCGCTTAGTATTGAAACCACATTTTTATGAAATCCAAAGCTTCTGTTTATGTGCCAACATTGTTTGCGTTTTCTTACAAAATGTTGTCGCACTGTACATCTGGTCTTATGTTGATTTTACGCAAATCTTTGTGAATGAATGTAAGACTGTTCAGCGGAAATTTGACCCTTGACTCTGCGAACAAACTGGCTTTTAGAAGGATTCCATCGTTGCCTGAAAGATTGTTAACGGCAGTGGTTGCCAAAGATTCACTAGTGGATTTTAAGTGGTAGCCTTGGGCACTGTTCATCGATCGTAAAAATAGTCCACAGAGAGACGTTGTTTATCTGTCTTGATCTCTATTACGGTCGCAATAAAAGTCTCTTGCATTAACCAAACAAGGTTTGCAAGATTGTCGACAATTAACTTGATTGATATTATTCTAGATAGGCACAAATGCATTCAGATTTCTGGGAAATTATAAAATGAAAATGCTTTAGATGCACTGTTGGCATCATTAGGTGTACAATAATATTCTAGGGCCTTTTGCCACGCTCAGTGGCGTTTCTACAGGGGGAGTCAGAAGGAGAGTCGGTGCCCCACTTACTGAGCTTGTGGTCCCACACTCCTCGGTGACCTCTTCAGGTCCTAATCCGCTTTCATTTTTGAGACAGCCAGAGATTCAACTGGCCTCATATATGTCAGGTCCCCCGACTCCTCAGAGGAAAAGTCTAGAGTCCCCCTGCATGGCTATGCTACGACATACACATACAATATATTTATTACATATTAGTCCAAGATGTATATTGTTGATTTCTTATTCTGAAGTTTCTATATCCAACGAGGATTTGACTCTCATACAGAACGTCAAAGCCGTTGAGCAATGCCTTCCCGAATAGCAGCAGAGCTCAAACAATACTCATAGAAATTCATTACAACATGCTACTGCTGCGTGGCAGGGCACTGGGGAAACTAGTTAATGGAAATTGATTTACCTGGAATGCAAACGTAGCTGATTTCCAGGTACGACTTCAGTTCGCGTAGACACGGTCGAGTGGTTTCAAACTCTGCGTTCGGAACATGGATCTCGCAGAGTCGTTTACCGGAACATCTGCGATCAGCCAGGAGCAGGACGTCACGGTAGCAACCGATGTATCCCATGGGAGTCTCAACGCATCGACCAATGTTCATTCGACCGTAGCGAGCTGTCTCCAGAAGAATAACCTCCGATTCGCTACAGTTGGCACGAAATGACTCCGTGTCGCAGTATTCCTCTAATGTCTCTAAGTATTCAACACCAACCGTTGTTGTATTAAATCTATTCAAGTCGTAACTGAAGGACTTCTGCTATCAGCTTAAAGTTCGCGGGCATGGCACTTAGAGCAGACGGTCTACGTTCCATATAATAATAAATAACAAAATATTGTATTGATGGTTATTGTTAACTGTGCAGAACATCTTTTGGCTGACAGAGTCTCCGGCGTCGAAACAACTTTTACTCATTTGCAATGTAATTGGTTATATGACCTCATTGGATTTGTTTCAAGGTTTGGCCATATAGCTTCCTTCATGGAGGATTCTTTGCGCTGCTTCCCATCCAGCACCGTATTCAGATTAAGATCCCGAACCTTATGCACAACTGTCTTGCTGGCTCTTCTCTATGATACCTTAGGGACTTCTGCATTTCAGTTTTATATCATCATTTGGTTGTCTGTCTTTGAACTCCTGATTGTGAATCGCACGTGTACTGCTACAGCTCAGCTCAGCTCAACCAGATGGCAAATGCTCTGGTTATAGGTTTGGTAGAAAAAGCTAGAATGAACTTTTCTACAGTTTGATGCCTTAGTCTTCGTTGACCTTTTAATTTGGTCGTCTAGGACTTAATCGTAATCGATGACAATAATTTTCTAAAGCGTTGCTCTAATATGCAAAACAACCGCTTATTAGCGAGCGCCGCGTCGTATCATAGAGGTTGCGCATGGATACCTGTACATCGATGCTCAGTAGATGTCAGAGGTCAGTTGCAATATATACATTGTATATAGATAATATATATAGACTAGAAAGAGTGGGCACAGCAGTTTCTGAGGTTAATTTCGGTGACCACGAGACATATTTGAAGGCTGAGGAATGAAACAGAATAAGGTAGGAATTCGTGAAGAGGTGAGTCTTTGGAGCGTAAAGGCTGCAGGGCGATAAGCATATTGGCTGGTGTTTCCTAGATGGTAATGGGCGAGTTCCGGTGTTGGCAGAGGAGCTGAGAATAATAATAATAAAAAATTCAATTTTAATGTCATTCTAGGTATAGACTAATAGCAAGATAGCAAGATGACAGAGACAATAGATAGGCCTACCGCAATTCTTTACCAAATTTAAAACCAGAGGGTAATTCGTTTAATCCAGATGGAAATTCGTTAGTTTGGTTGGCTGTTTCGTATATTCAATCCCAGTTAAATTGAGACGAACATAAAATATTGTGAAGTGTTTCATGGATTTTAAGCGAATGCTTTGACATAAACATTATTCTGGATGCCATTAAGCTTTTGGCATGTCGCTTTCAATTCGAAATTCAGTTTCTTGCATTCACGCATTTTCATTAAATAGATTAAATTTACTAAATAAGGAGATCTACAATTACGTACGGGGCCTGTACATTTTCGACGTTGCCGTTTACTCCAAGCGTAAACGTCAGTTATTGGCAACGAAAACACTGATAAGACTGCTACAGCAATAATTATTACCCGGATGTATTTGGTAAAGAATTGCGGTAGGCCTATCTATTGTCTCTGTCATCTTGCTATCTTGCTATTAGTCTATACCTAGAATGACATTAAAATTGAATTTTTTATTATTTCGGCTGACAGCTGAGACTCACCTTGTGAGAAAGCTTTCTGAAGATGAATTCCGGTGAAGGCGAAAAACGGAAGCAAGACTCCGGTCAATGGAACTGCACAGGACGTATCCATCACCGCGGAGGATTCCGTGAACACTTAACGTTAAAAAACACATGCATACGCTCAACCAAAGCACGATGTTTCAGCCAATCTCATTGCAAAGACAAAAGAGAACGGCAAACTGCTATTACTATCTTGTATAGTCTTTGTCTGGCACCCATCAGCCTATCATTCGATCAGTATCGCCTGTTTACACATTGTCTAACTGTTCGCTTAAAAGTGTTTATTCTACATATGAACGCTTTTAGACGCTGGTCAAATATACTTATATTCGTGCCACTGCTGTCAATGTTTGCTAACATTTGACGAGTTTCGTTCTGTCAGTTCGATAAGATTGATGGCTATGATAGCTACAACAATCATCAAGCTTATATGTGGGAGGCCACATATAAGATGGATTGGTCTTGTTCTGAGAGCGGACGGAGGCAGATTGGAGAAGAGGAGAGGGAAGTTCAAGAGGGAGACCCAAACAGATGCTGCTGGACTGGATGATGACTGATTGATACAGTAGGGTTGCAGAATAGAATCAACACCGTTTCTTAGGGCAAAAAGCCATAAGAAGCGGAGGAATTCAATATGGCCACTTGACCTAAACAAACAGAGTCTCGTGGTTTCAAACTGTTAACAAGATGCTAAAGTCACACATCAGAAAGCAAAACGCTTATCGGTTACCGTCTGCAGCAACATTGGACTGGATGTCTTCTGAGTTGGAACCACATTGAGGCGCCGCTTAAATTATTGAACGCATGGATACAATGCAGGCTGCTTAGTTTAAAACATCCGTTTAATCTTAATCGTAATCTCCAAACTTCTAAGTCGCCACTTGAAAGCCAAGCGCAGGGCGCCAGCCTATTCACGAGCACTGTATCGAATCAGAGGGGTTTTCTCAAAGGTAGTCTGTGTGAGGTCAGAGTCCGGTTCCAGATACCACATGTAGGCCTAATACCACATCTGATTGGAACCAGAGATATTCCAGAGAGATATCTCCAGACTTAAGAGCCTCAGAAACAATCTTAAAACTGAGAACACGCACCCAGTGACCTCTGGCCGTCTCCTACGAAATCCCGGCTCTTTTCTTTCTGAGGCGAAGGCGTTAGGATTATCTGGATCAATTCTAACTCAGGTCACGAGATTTTGACACAGCCCTTAAGCCGAAGTCTCTCGGTAGAGCTACTGTTAGCCTACAGACGGAACGCGCCATGCTGTCTAGAGCAACCGGATTCTGTCTTTTTTCCTTCCATCTTTCAATCTATCTGTTCATGTCCTTCTTTCCTCTTTCTGTCTCTCTTTCATTCCCTCTTTTCGTCCATTCATTCTTCAATCCATCCATCTTTTATTCCTCCTGTTTCTTTTTCCTTCCATCTTCAAAATCTCAGTTTTCATGCGAGAAGGTCAAAATCTACTGTGAGCATTTGATTGAAATAGGTACATGCTTAAGCGATGAAGTTCCTAAGAATATCTTTCACATTACAAACAATAACAATTGCATAACAAGAGTTTATAGTCAGTGATGTGTGTTCGTATAAATAATTAATGTCTATGGATGTAAATCAATGAATTTGCTTATCCACTCATCTAAGCCCAACAAGCTCCATATATCCGCACACCTAAATCCAACCCATCAAAGCACACCCACCCGCTAGCCAATTAAGCCATCCATTCAACCATCCATCCAGCCAGCCAAAACCCCACCCACCCATCCAACTGTATATCCATTCATCCATCTATCCATGCATGCATGCATCCATTCATCCATCCGCCCATTCATCTACTCAGATCAGGTAAGATCACGAATTGCATACCTATTGTAGTGCCACCGGTTCGCTTAGATGTTCCATCTCAACCATTCACGAGACGACAGGTTCTTTTATTCGGAAGCACGCTGATTAGAATACGAAAAAAAACCGCCACCATGAATCAAGTCCACTCGCAAGGCAGGGTCTTTCGGACGGCGGTCACAGTTCTCTCTTGATCTAAAGTTACGCAGACAAAGCAGAGTCGAAAGATCGTTTATTTCTGCGTCTGTAGTTCCTTACGTCGTCCATCTAGTCTTTGAATTTCCGTTACCAGCGCCATCATTAGACGCCATTAGCTTTGATGCGAACAGCATCATCAGCCGAATGCGGCGCCACGTCTTCTTACCAACGACAGCAACGTCATTCACGCCGTTGCACCCGCCACCACCGGTCGACGCATGGTCCGCTCATAAAGAGTGTCGAATGCATTTCGGTTTCAGCGCTCGTAACTATTCAGAAGGAAATAACGGATAAATGCAAAACAGAAGGACTACGTCAGGACAGACAAAGGACAGAGGACAAAGGGACAGAGAAAAAGACGGCACCATCAGATCTTCACGCAAGAGGAAATGCGAAAGGAATAAAGAACAATTGAATAGACAAAATGACATGCGACAAGACGACCGAAGCACGACAAAACAATAAAAAAGGCATGCGAGAGGACGAAATGAGGACAATAGAATATGTAACAAGGCGTACGATAGTATAAAAGAACACTAGAAGAGAAAATAAGACACGCGAGGCAACGAAAGAAGGACAATATATGATGGGAAACAAGGTATGCGGTGGGATAAAAGAAGGACAATAAATGGGGAAAAAGGAATGCGGTAGGACTAAGGTAGGACAATAAAATGGAAAACAAGGCATGCGGTGGGACTAAATAAGGACAATAAAATGGGGGAAGAGGAATGCGATGGGATTAAGTAAGGACAATTAAGCAGAAAATTGGACATGCAAAAGGATTAAAGAAGGACAATAGAGCACGCAGAAAGAGATGCAAATATACAAAATCACATATTGAGTGATTGAGCTAAGTCAATGAAATCGGGAGACGAACGAATGTCCAAGGAAACAAAGCGGAGATATAACTGAGGAGCGAGATCGACAAGCGAGGGACGAATGAGGGTCGGGTGGACGACTGTAGACTTGTGTCTTCCTGTGATAAGATGAGCTGAGGGAGGGAAGGGACGGAGTGGATGTCGCCTGGGTCGGCCTTCGGTGGCCTCCCAACAGACCCCACTACTTAGCCATTACTTTGGAGCTCGACAGAGTCGTCGTCGTGTTTCTTCAATTATCGGTCCCTGGCTCCATTCGTCCATCGACACTTAGCACCGCTGCTGATGCGGCGGCGCAGGGCATGCGCTGGATGGAGACACGGATCGGCCAGCATCCGCAGCCGG
Organism: Bimastos eiseni; assembly: GCA_959347315.1. Classification (NCBI taxonomy): domain Eukaryota; kingdom Metazoa; phylum Annelida; class Clitellata; order Crassiclitellata; family Lumbricidae; genus Bimastos; species Bimastos eiseni. The sequence goes on from OY365809.1 coordinate 12,645,227, forward strand.
GATAATCGGCGCGCTGTAAAGCATCTCGTGGGCTGATTGAGATCTATGCGACTGCCATGGCTTCGATTTCGTGTCATCGATTATGGTCGTTAGATGACGCTTCGGAAGCAATTACGATAGATGGCGCCAGCGACCTCTGAGCGGCGTAATGACGTGATGAATTGATGAACTGAAGAAAGCATTAATGTTCATCGGATGGACATAAGAGAGCAGCAGGAGGAGATGGAAGGAAGGAACGAAGGAAGGAACGAAGGAAGGAACGAAGGAAGGAACGAAGGAACGAAGGAAGAAAGAAAGGAAGGAAGGAAGAACTGAAGGAAGGAGGAAAGGAAGGAAGGAAGAAAAAGGAGAAGGAGAAAAGGTGGAGGGAGAGAGAAAAATGGAGAGAATGATGTACGAGGGAAGATGAGGAGAACGACGTGGAGGAGGCGAATGAGACGGAATAATGGAGGGGGAGGAGAAGAAAATATGGAAAAAGAAGGAAGGAAGGAAGAGAGAAAGGAAGGAAAATAAGAAGGGCTGGGCGATGGATGAGAGGAAGAAGAGAAATGAGAAATAAATGTTAACGGGAGGAAGAGAAGGAAGTGCAAGGATTTGGAGAGTAGGAAAAGACAGAGGATAGAGGAGGAGGTGGAAGAGCAAGAGTGACGGAAGAGGAGGAGGAGGAAAGAAATCTGGTGGAAAGGAAACTCGTTGTAGGGATGGTATTGGCATGGGATTGCATAGTGCCTGCACTGCAGTCTGCATGATGATGCAAGGTAATCGATTGACCGAGAATCAGCGATGCGTGTCTCATTTTGAAAATAGATGCTGTCGCCACACGTGTGTTGAAGGAACATGGCCACTATCCCACGTGTACCAGTCTAATTATAGAGATGAATATATTAACACATCAAGCAAGGCAATAATATTATGTCTATAGGTTTAATCATGGCTGTAGATGTCTATATCAATATGACAACATTGTGTAATATTATAACTGCGATGACAATGTGTCTGCTGATTGTGTTACTGACAATGATAGCGATGATGACATTGTTATCCTCGTAGCTGTCGTCATCATGACCTTATTCTTTGACCAGCATCATCGTTGTCATTCCAATCACTATGCAGCGTCATCATTGTCAAGGGAATGGGCGTCATTCTCGCAGCCGTCATTAGCATTTTCTTGCATTTTCTTGCATGTCATCGACTCTTTGATTAGCAGTTTCCTGGTGGCAATTGGCAGAGCCATAAATCCTGGGGAGGATTTATGGCTCTGCCTCACTTTCAAACCTTGGCAGGGTTCGCAAAGGAATTCCCTGCCCACACATTTCTAAGCTGCATCATAAATACTATGTCAGTCCGAACCTATATACCAAGGCAAACAGCACACTTCCGAGTGGATAGATCCACATCCCATATATAGAAACGGTTCTAAGATCCTGGACAATTGGAGCAACTTACAAATTCTGTTCAGTCTGCATTCAGAGAATTTAATCAACCAACTCCCTTTGAACTCTTCATATGTAAGACAATAACTCAATTTATAAAACACAGCTTGATATACCACGTGATCAATCGACTCGAGTGCAGCGATCGATTTGACTTGACCGGCGTTCAACTCAATCGACTTTGTCGACCACCGTCCACTCGATCGACTTGGCAAATAAACGCTGAACTTGGACGAATTTTGCCGACTTGGATTGCAGCCGTTTGACAAAAAATTGCCGTTCTTATATTCTAGTACCTTATTATCAAATGCACGCTCCTCCTCAAACAGGAAAGTTAAATTTTAGACGTTAAGTCAATGATACTATCATGCAATACAATACAATGCAACTATCATTTATAGCGCGCCTTAATAAAACAGAGTCTTACTTTAAGGCGCGTTACAGAAGCAGTTCATCAGTCATAATAAACAGAAAATAAATAGATTTTGAGACTAGACTTAAAACTTCTGTCGTGGAAGCTCTGCGCACTGCCTCTGGTAGTTGACTTGTAAGTATTAGACTTCGCTGTCGTTGTAGCTGTTGGGCGAGTAGGTTACAAAGGAATTTTCCCCCATAGTACGGTACACGAATCAGTAGTAGCTCAACAAATAATTAATTCAGTTAGTTCAAGACACTTGAAAATGTTCACGAGCTTAGTGAAATTAGTTGCTATATTGTAATCTGTAGTGCATGATGCAAAGGTTAAGGTTGGAGATTTAGAAGCCTCTTGGATGGTTGCGTCACAATTCATCAGCGCTAAACAGAAAACAGCAAAACAAAACTACCTTAGTATAATGACCATTATCGTAGCAGTTTTGCATTGTTAACTTCAGTTTTCTAAAGCGTTGCTCTAATATGCAAAACAACCGCTTATTAGTGAGCGTTGCGTCGTATCAGAGAGGTTGTGCATGGACACACGTACATCGATGTTCAGTAGATGTCAGAGGTCAGTTGCTATTTATACATCGTATATATAATATATGCATATAGACTAGAAAGAGTGGGCACAGCAGTTTCTGGGGAGGATTTCGCGGTGAGGACGAGACAGATTTGAAGACTCTAGATAATATACTGTTACGACTGCTAGAAGTTTTGTAGTAACATTCGCCATCGCTCATATATAAGATTCTCGTGTAGGCCATTGTGTGATGTAGCCGTGAAATAAGTAAAATATTTCATAGTTGAGTCTAATCGAGGAAAGAACAATCGACTCAACGCTATGTGACTTTTCAAGACAGACGACTGACTAGACTTGGCAAGTCGATCGAGTCGAAGATTTTTCTACCTTGATGAGTTAAGACCGACTTAATCGACGTGCTCGGTCTGTCACGGGTATACACTAGGTCTACAGCCTGTGTATTGTTGGATACATTGCGCAAACATTTAAATTCCTACGAAATAGGCGAGAAGATTTTAAGATATCTACGACTAAATATAATATCTTCTATTTTAGAATGGATATCAATCATTGCGAGACGACACTATTGAAAGAATTTTTTATGAAAAAGTCAAGAGTTGAAGCGTAAAAAACAATAAAATGCTATAGCTGTTAGTGGACAGTTGGCTCTTAGTCGCACAGTCATATGATATATATATATATATATATATAATATATGCAAGAAAACAGTAGAAGGTAGATCTATGATTCATTGAAAGTCAATAAACTTATTCAGCATTAAATTCAAACTCGTCATTATATAAACCAAGTCACATTAATAATGAAGCAAATAGCGCTCAATTATCATTTTATGCTTGATAATCTGAAGGCAAAATCTATCTCCAATGTAACCATTATTGAAACATTTTCACAATGACTCACGGTAGTTGGGTAAAAGAAGGCTTACTAATGACTAGACCTCGCCACTCTAGTGCTTAACAAGTAATTAATTTATATGAGGCTATTTATTATATAGTATTTAAACGGTAATATCTATTTAAGGCAGAACTAATATTTATAGACTAACTTTGTCTTTGCAATTTGTAAAAACAAGTTTCTCTGAAGTGGCTCTAGAGGCTATTTTTCAGGATGAACGAAAATTTGCAACGCAACGTTGTCGTTGCTATTTGTGAATTAATGTTATCTGAAGTTCTAATAGTTTCCTAAGGTTGAACGATTGTTCGACTGCCAAACAATGGATTTTTACAACGCCGGACGTTGCACTAGATCATGCTTAGGCAAAACTTGCCTTCCAATCGGAAGACAACGGAACTCACGGGAGAGCTAGATTAACAGCTTAGGACGCAAAAGGAAGATTTACTGCGGTCCAAGAGACCGATAGCCTCCGCCTCACAAGTGACATCCGCTGACCGGACCCAGGGAATTGAATCGAGCAGTGGAATCAATCGAATTTTTAACCGACGAGAACATCCTAGTACTTGCCTCACGCCTAATAGAGTCTAACGCAGTCACTTTCGCCTACTGCGAAGATAATGGGCCTACCCGAGAGTCATTGTTAATGCTAGCTGTAGGTGAATTCATTCTGCACAATATTATTATACATTAAGAATTGATGTGTCAGAACTGATGGCGACAACATCTACATTAGCTTACATACTAAAAATAACAGTTTTATTGCATTGTCAACATTTGAATTGTATTATAAACATCTAACCACAATAATTGGCATTAGAAAATGCGTTTCGTATTTCTCTATTTGGCTCCAATAACGGCCTAATCTGAAGCGTCAAATCATCACATCACGTTTTAGACAAGTTAGTCATTAGAAAATATTATACCCATTTCAGTGTAACTGTATGTGAAGCTACACGGTCAAACTAGCGTCTTTCAAAAACTACCCACATACGTTGAACAGATGTCGATTCTATTAACAAAGAACCGTCTAACGAACCAGGGCTTTGTATGAATCCGCCTTCATCGCAATCACTCCGCCGATCAGACATCACCGGAAGCGGCAGATCGGATGGGAATTGTTTGACCTGAACGGATAGTGTCGGGGTCACGTGGTGAGCAGGAAGCCAGCCAACAAAATAATGAAAAGCGTATATACAAAGCATCGCATTTACATACGCTGGCAAAACACAACGAATAATAGGGTCTATACTGACCACCATTCTGAGGCTGACCGTATAGCAGGCACGGATCATCCATCTTGTTGCAGGGTATGTGTGTGTGTTTCAGAATACTTTTAATTCACAGCTTTCTAGAATCTTTGACAGATCTGTTGATTGATAGCTGAAAGAGACGCCACCTGAGATTAGCGGAATATCTTGGGTGATATCCTGGCCGTGTGAGGGTATATTCTTCTGAATTAAGTCTGCTGAATTGCAAAAATGTTCAGAGTCAAACAAAGTTGTGTTTTTTTACTGCAACATGTTACTTTCAGAAACACGTAGGCTATCACAAAGTTACAAACTTACAAAGTAGCCTTAAATGTTCTTTTCAGCCGAGGTTGGGTCGGGAGCGCTTCTGAGTAGAAACCTTGAAGGGGCGCTGTACAAACTCTCGTAATAAATGAATGATAATATTTGGCCACTATTATAAATTAAAATCGTCATTCAATTCTACTTGTTCATTTTTAATTGGGATGAAGCGTAGCTTTAACTGAAATTTAAAATAATTGAGTGATTTGGCGTTTCTTGGTTCTATCTAAATCTTTTCATCAGTTAACTTTAAAATTACGCGGATCTGGCCTGCCTATTCAACAACCGTTCATCAGCAAATTGGCATCTTTAATTTCAACTTGAAAGAGAATGAGAGGGAGTACGATGCAGAAAGGTTAATTTACTATTTCGCCACATCAAAACATGTTGCATCAGACCCAGTGTATTATAGCATCGCCTACAGACATTGTGGTGTCTAATTTGAAAGAAATTGAACAACTCCACTTGTTGTCTCTCACTGTCACAGCCCCTTAACTTACAGCATAATATGTGTGGCACAGGACTAAAAAAATCGATAACTGCATGTTGAGCTCCACGTTCTGACATGTTCTCTTTGTTCCGCGAAGGAGGGCAACTATGATCCAAACTTGATCTTCTGCTACTCGTTGGAACTTCCTTCCCAGAATCTCTCTCAGGCATTCCTTTTTTATCTTAAGACGACTTTATCTGGCCTAATTCTGATGCTTGTCCATGAGTCTGAAGGCAAATGCCACCAAAACAGAACATATTTGGTTGTGCCACTGCTCTATTATGATGTGATTCTTGAACTTGTTGTTCCGTTAGATTCCAGTCTAAGCATATCTCAACATATTTCCTTTGTCGCCAGAGCATGTTAATTCCACCTTCGCCGAAGTCTACATGTAAATTTTCGCTTTAACGAAACTTGCAATCGTATTTTTAATCTCTCGTCATCTCGTACCTCGTCTACTGCAACCCTATGCATCCAACCAGATTCTCGGTTCTACACACTGTCCCTTGCAAAATAAAAGGTTTTGTCCCCGAGAACACTTAGACAACTACATTGGCTTCCCATCTCTGTCCTCGTGCACTCTGGAACCTCTCCTTCATACAGGCATGACGCCCCGTTCTCTCCCCAAATCTAAAAGACTTCGATCGTCAACACGAGGTTATCATCCCGGATTTCTTACAATCGGAAGTTCTGAAATTATGCCTTCTCTGCCTCGGAACCCTTAAATTGGGACAGTCTCCCTAGTTCAGTTCGCCAGTACACATATGTTGCTCAATTTGAAGCCAAATTAAACGCTTATCTAACAAACTGTACTAAACTAAGAATGTAGCAAAACGCGCTCTATAGTGCAAGACCAGTCTTGTTAAAAATTTTCAGTTGCATTACATTGTATAATCTAGCTGAGTTATGCGAGGGGTCTAACTCATTCACTCATTCACTGACACCGAAACTGTTCGCACTCTGACAGTGCCAGTCTCAAGCCTGGATGATGGAGGAGTACTACTTCACTGCCTAGCAGTGTTATGCAGATGAAAAGTTCCAACCTGGAAAATGTAGGAGGCGTACGTCAGAGACCCTGGTATAGCGTAAGATGTTGTTAAACATTGGAACTACTACCAAAGGGGGTTTATGTAAGTGCCGTGAGTCCAGAGAGGACCGCAGTTTATTTACTGAGTGTAACCAACCCTAGCAGAAATCCTGCAAGCATTTCGATTAAATCTCATCATCCGCTCCCTATACAGCAGATCATTGGGCATCAGATACAATAGAGGCAATCCCTTGGAAGTGAATAAATGCGAGGGTGAAGCAGCGCATCGAGTAATTGGCCGGAAGGGCCATTTTATGATCGTTTGAACGCATTAAGCGCACGAACCATTGCTGAACTGCATCAGAGGCGATCACCGTGATAAGCTCGGTTCGGCCAATGTTTCAGAGCCATTATGTAGCCCCATTATACGAGTAAACGTCGCCATAACATTGGTACGACGCTTTGTCGGCGACTGGGAAAGGCGGAGAAAATTGACCATCAATGGCAAAGAGGATGGTGAGGGATGATGGATGGGGAATCGGGATGAATGTATGCATGGATAGATGGGTGGATGGAAAGGTGAGTGAATTGAGTGGATGGATGAACGGTGGGGGGGATGGAGAGATGATTGGATGGAAGGATGAATTCGTAGATTGTAGGAACCTGACAGTCCCAAAATATCGAGTGGATGTTCCTAGAAGGCTCGAATAGAATCAGCGGAAAGGAGTTTAATATTATTTAGTGTGAACTTGATAGCGCAGGCGAATTACAATTGACAGAGTTACCAACACATCAATCAAGACCTGCAAATTATTCTACAGGTTGAATGTAATTCAACAGAAAATTAAGTAAATTAACAGAATTTTTTTATAGTTGACAAACTTTAAACCAATTAAATTGCTCTTTTCCGTTTCGATACAGTGTTCATTTAGCCTATAAATTGACCCTAGTTTACCAATGGACTATTATGCCTAAATCACACGCTTAGGCTTAGGTTTTTACGAAACCCTTTAGGTCCATAGGCCTACAATACCAAAAACAATAAATGATGCCGTGTCGTGTCCAAATCAAAGTGTCTGCATTTGTTTTAGAAAGAGTGCAGCGTACGTCGGTTATTTTCTGGTCTCCAATTGAATCAACTCTGACGAATAGTTTTCGAATTGAATTGGCAAGTAAATCACGTGCAAGTGCCGACAACACAGGATGCAGCCATACAATTTCCTCTATTTCGCACTTTAAAAGCGTTCGTCACAGCAGTACAGCCTAATCAGAGGCGCTTCCTGTACGAAGAACCCCTCGAAAAAATAAACGTCTTAAGAGAACGAGTAGAAACAGTAGTGCTATACAAGATATTATCTGAGCATGATTTATCGCAGACAGGTCATTCCAAGAAGCAATGGATTACTGTCACATCCGAAAGGCAACCCACGAGCTGTAAACAATTAATACAGTTAGTTTTCAACAAAGCGCGTCAAAGGCGGGCTAATCAGTTTCCGACTCATGACGCCATTTTCTTATCCAATTCTGTCGTCCGATTCGTTTTCGCGTCGAATATCGAAGCGTCGTAGGTCCCTATCGTCGCCTGATTGATGGATCGGTTAGGGAGAGACGGATGAACAAATGGCTAGCTGGCTGGACCGGTCAGAGGTCATGAGACCAGAAGACTGAGAAGAGAATATTAAGAACCTGTCTTCACTCGTCTTAGAGACATTGAATGTTGTACGTTTACGATCTGAGAGCATTTATCCTGGCTCATTGTAATGTAGTTTCAGCCAGTGTTTGGCGCCATCAGAATGCGCTGACTTAACCGAAGCAAATCGGATCAGTACATCGGATATGAAGGATCTAATTCACGGTGACTTGGGCGAATCCAGCGAAGAACGACCAGTCACCAACTTCTAATGAAGAAATGGATGGCAGCGCAATTTCCTTTCACTTCTACTTGTTTTCGATATACAGAGCTCAAATGAATGAAGCGAAAAGAATGTGTATGTAGTTTTCTGCGATTGCGTGAATATACGCTTGTGCGTCTGCATCGGGGCTATAAAAAGAGCTAAATGGTAATATGAAGAAAGCATTATGAAGAAAGCGTTTGGGCTTTTAGATTGTTTAGGCTTTACATTTTCAGGCTTCAACGTATAGGCAGAATCGCACACCGAAAAGAACACGAGGACCTTGCATAACCTATACTGTATCTTACTAACGACAAATACAGGGAGCGAAGAGTGTCACGTGAACGTCACAAATCGCAATTCTAGGCCTAAATGTAAAACATTTTACCTTAAAAAGTTAAAAACTGAAAAACTTAAAAAATTAAAAAATTAAAAAATTAAAAAATTAAAAAATTAAAATTTTAAGAATATCAGGACAAAGTTTGACAAGTGATTGGTCACCAGTCACTAGGTGAGACAAAGATACGCCATTGATTGTGTCCATATGGGTGGTGGAGAGTGTGAGGGGAGGAGAAGGGACCGGGCAGATACTAAAGAACAAGTTTAGGGATGTCTTATGATACTAATCGTCCTTGACGTCTTACCCTGCTATGGACTCACTGGACCGGGACAGGAAATGGATGGAGATGGGAGTTTGAAGGAGGGATAGAGAGGGGTTGGGCAAAGGACCAGGAAAATGGATGAGAGGATGACGGGTAGAGGGAAGAGAGGGAGGCAATTGAGAGGGAGGGAAGTAAAAAAAACTAACTCCACTTATTAGGTTTGTACGCTTCCATCGTAGGCCTATACGTTATTAAATAAAATATAAAATGGAACAGATATGTCTTGAATTCAAACTTTTCTGTTACGCTCTTCTTTCAAGTTTATGTTCGTGAGCAGCCACATAGGTAGGGCACCGTGGTTTATGCGATTGTACGATTTCGCCTTTTTTCGCATAAATTGGCGGTTTCCGCATAAATTTCTAATTGGAAAGTTTACGCAAATTATTGCATAAAGTTCGATTTCTCGAATAATTTACGAAAAAATGTCGCATAATCCGCGGCGGCATACACATGACTCATAAGCCATGTAACGATTTCTAGCCAAGGAACGAAAGAGTTTGGCCAAACTAAAATTTATTTCTTACCGATCGATTAAGAAATATCGATCAGTAGAACCCGCAACAAAATGATATATTTGATCGTCCTTTGGCATTGTCCATAGACCAGCAAATTACAGCGATTGTCAGATTGCTGTGACTTATTTATGGCTGTGGCCCACAGTATCTGCAACCGCATCTCGTTCCTTGCACTCTTATTCTTACTGTTCCTAAGATTAGAACTGCCTCGACTCAACACCGGGCATTTGCAGTTATGGGTACATCCGCCTGGAATGACCTTCCTCCCAAATCTTAAGCCTAGCGTGGATTCCTTCAAGCATATTTAGTACGTCAAGGAATTCGAGTTTAAAAGAGTCGCTAACTCAACTGGGAAGACGGTGATCGTAGGCATGAATTCCTGTAACGGTATCGTACTTAAGACCCAAGTGAGGGAGCTTAGGGCAGTGACGGTCTTAGAATAATGTGGGTGACAATTCCTTGCTTGTGGATTTACACCAAGACTAAACCTTCATTCATACCTGGTGCGAATGAGCAATTAAGCTTCGTCAAATGTTATAGTAAGCCACTGTTCGTCGTTATGTTCGTAATTAATTAAGATGTTAGTTAAGATATTACTTAAATGACTGTGACTTCTATATGGTCTATAACACTGTTGCTGCTAAGCTGAACTGTTGTAAGGGTGGCCCTACTTAGTGGGTCTTGCGACCCTTCTGGGCTTCTCATTTGCGGCCATTAATTTTGTGAAGTGGATGTTTAACTTCTGTACATTGAAAGGAGCATATAAACATGATTTGATTTGATTTAAGTAGCTGTCGCACGAAAAGGTCTATTAAGGCGTAGGCTACTATGGTGCAGCAGCTGCTATTCACTTGATCCATCACTGAAGTGGAGAATGCTTACCGAGCAATGTCTAGATGAAACTATACTAAGATGAATAACAAAGAAGGAGAAATAAGAAGAATGTGGATGAAGAGGAATGACAAGAAACCCAGAACAATGATACCAAAATATGAAAACAAAAATAGGCCTAATACGAACTTCGAAATAGATCAAAACCAAGAACAGGATGGAGAAAAGAACGGAAACCATTTGCAATGTCATACATCATGGAATCTACTCTGTAGGCTGCAAAAACTTCAACGTTCAAACACTCTATTGATTTATTTCCTGAAAAGAAACAGAAAAACAAGGCCTTTCTAGGCTGTCTGTTCAGCTCTGTTGGCGGCATATAAATGTTCAACGTGACCTGTATCCACTCAGCGACCACTGACAAAAGAAAGTGCGTCTGTCTAAACGCAGTCTCTGAGGTCACAGGTCATGTCAGGCTGTCATGGAGAAGTTATAGAAGGTCCTGGCTCTGGAAAGTGGCCAGAGACATCGCTCTAAGACAAAAGCATACCATGCGCCGCCGTCAAAGCTCCTTCGATCGTTGGTCGCTCAGTGCATCGTAGCCAGCTTCGTCGGTCGGTCGGTCGATCAAGTGCGTGCGTCGCCGCTGGTTCTCGGAGGCATGAGGAGGATTGATGGTGCAACGACCAATGTGCGAAGACAACGCCACTGGCAGAACGTACAGCGAAAGGAAGAAGAGGATGGATGAAGGACGAGGCGACGGAAGGAGGCTCAGTAGGCGAAATGTTTTACTTGTGGATGTGATCTCTGCCCCGCGTCAAATGAACTGTGCTTTCATGCAATTGTTTTCTTCTGTACTCGTCCCCTCCTCTGCTGCAGAGGACCGTAGCTTTATGATCGGTTGCCGCAGCGTCCAGCGTCCGCCACCCAAAGCGCCGCCGCCCGCCGCTGCCTCCGCCGCCGGTGACTATTAACGGTCGACTCGAGGGAGGGTAGACTGCGCCCCACCGACCGACCGTCCGTACGTCTGACCGGGAATAAAGACGAACGGAAGCGCTGGGGATTAAAGAGTATGAGAGGAAGAGGTAGATAGATGGATGACCAGAGAGAAGAGAAGGCGGACGGAGTGGAAAGAGACGGAGAGGAGCTGAGAAGAGAAGAGAAGAGACGAAATGAGAGAAGACTATCTCAAGACGTGCGCTAACTTTTTATAGTAATATACCATTTTGTAACAATTGGTTGAATTTTAATTAAACACCTGGTTAGTGCATGGAACTTCGGTGCCTGGCAAGTATGCTATGCAGCCTCGATAGACCTATGCAATCTATTTGTTTAGCTTATGCACTACGCACCTAGCCATAACAGCAAGTTCATCAGTAACATATGCAATACGGGCATGCCACCAGGAAAGCAAGTTAATATTCAGTGACTTATTTATGATGTGAGACATTGTCTGAAGTTCGTCGCAGGAGAATGATGGGTCGGTTGCCTGAGACCAAAACTTGGATATGAGAAGAACTGCTGGTCTATCAGCGGGTGCCAAAACTTTTATGCTATGTTTTCTGTATAAAGGAAGCGTGACACTAATCCAGTGGTAGTTATCGAAAGAGTGTGTTGAGTGACTGTGCAGTTCACAATTTAAAAAACTATTGCTTGATTATCTAGTAGAAACTAGAATAGGTTCATCCATTTGAAATGACGTTAAGCCCGGAATGTAATGTAATGTAATGAGTTGTGACAAACGATCAGAATCACCAGATCGACGATAAAGCATCGATGGCACTGAGCAATGGGGACTTCGCCCACACAACGTCTCTGCATAGTAGGCTCACACATCAGGGAGAAGCCTCGAACCCATACCAATCAAGTTGCAAGCAGTCGTAGCCGAGAACTCATTAACCGTTCTATGCTTATGTCATCGGCTATCATTCCGTCGTCGTCGTTTGCACCATCCCACCGAGTGATGCAGAAGTTAATGTAAGTCTAAATGCACATGTGCTTTTTTCTATAGCGTCGGAAGACCACAACCCTGCTCATTTTTCAATGAATTTATCGTGTGAGATCTTTCACCAACACTACCGTCCATTTGAATGGGTGTTTAATGAAGCACGGTCTCTATACGAGGACCGCATACAGATAGTGCTAGCTGTGAATTGAGGACATACTGTTCACCGGGTTTAACACTGGAGTCCTCTGTTCATCTTAACAACATTTCACTAGCCACTGCAAAAATTTCCGAGTACCTACCACCTGTATACCTACCTACGTATACTTACCTACGTATACCTACCTACCTACCTACCTACCTACCCACCTACCTACCTACCTACCCACCTACCTACCTACATACCTACCTACCTACCTACCTACCTACCTACCTACCTACCTACCTACCTACCTACCTACCTACCTACCTACCTACCTACCTACCTACCTACCACACCGTTCAGTATTGGCATGATGAATTTATTAAGGAACTACCAAATGTCACATCCTGCTTGAGGAAAAAATCGATTTTGCTAATTTTTGCTGATTAAGGATAACTGCTGAGCACGTTCGTCCATCACTTATAAATTTATCAGTAGGTTATGTCATAAATGACATCGATAATTAATATTTTGCCAGGGCAGCAAGGCTAGATGGCAGAGGTGGAGCGCCTCTGCTATACAATACGATACAATGCTATACACACGATACAATGGAATTATTTACTATTATAGAATTTTATGATACTATCGTACCACCCCACTCATCTCATCCCCAGGTGGCGTAAAGCCAATGAATTTGCCTTCTGGCAGAACACTCCTCCTCCTCCTCCTCCTCTTCCTCCTCCTCCTCCTCATCATCATAGCATAAGAATTATAGACGCTTTCCCTTCCTAGAACGGTATTTTTAGTTTTTCTCCCTTTCTCTTAACATTATTCCAACCCTTCCCCTCTCTTCTTCCAATCCCTGTCCCCTCCCCTAACATCGCTCGATCCTCAGCTGCTTTCCTCCACCCTCACTTTCTCTCATTTCCGTACCCCTACTTTCTACCCTCTCCTTCTCGCCCAGTCCCCTTTCCTCTTGATCCCTACGATATCACAATATGCGTTACCTAGCAACGCAGTAAAGACATTCGGCCCGCGCAGTTGGCCGTGAATAACACGATGATCTACTCCGTAAAAGTTGTAACATCCTCAGTCACATTGATTGCTGCCTAGCAACGCTGTAAAGACATGAATAACACCACGATCTACACCATAAAAAGTTGTAACACTCTACGTCACCTTGTGGGTTGCTTAGCAACGCAGTAAAGACATTCGGCCAGTGGCGTTGGCCGTATATAACTTCGTAATCTACTTCGGTAAAACAGTTTTAACAATAAAACACTAAGTCACAATGCGTATTGCCTATCACCGCAGCAGACTTAAGTTCGAGGCGTTGGCACGAGTATCTTCGCAATCTAGTCCGGTAAAAACAATACTGCTGTAACATCCTACGACGTCACAATGCGTGCGGCTTGGCAAGCGCCGCGGACTGCTTGCCGTCCATTGAATTGCGCAGTGAGAACCTTGCGTTACACACTGACATCTCTGTTATAGTTCTACTATATTGAAGAAAGCATGGCCAGTCACACCACTGATTCGCGATGAGGATGTGCTGTACTGGCCTCTTGTGCAGTATGTTATCGACTATAAACCTACCTTGCTTTTGTGTATGCTGCGTCGGCGTGTCACCATCGCGAGCGGGGAATAGGGCCGCGTGTAACTCCGTAATCTACTTCGGTAAAACAGTTTTAGTCTGCGATCTGAGGTGAAGGGCGGTGTGAGAGTGTGGAAAGCAAATACTCGTTTTGGTGACCATACTTGGGAGTCCTTGACCCAGTTGCTGAAACAGCACCTGCTATACGTTCGGCAGCCAAACTCTTGGAGTCATTTAAGTCTTGTAGAAATTTATTGCTAGACATTCAGTGAATTTTTGTAATGTGCCACTGCTGATACCATTTTCCATATAAATCACTTTAGGGAGTTTAGACTACGTGTTTAGGTTGTATCACAATAATTACATTTGTATCATCATCATAATTCATTTCGATAATTTATATAGCGCCTCTTCATGGGAAACTACTCAGAGATGCTCCCAGCCCAGCCACGGCCAAAAATAAATGACTAGCAGCTTACAAAAGATAGGTAGATCATTATAAGGGGAAGACGGAGGGCAACTGGGAGCCCATTCCAGTTTATCTTGCAAATTGATGAAGGCACTAAAATTGGAAGCAGCTGAACAAAGTCAATTCTGTAACATTGCAGATGGAAATCAGATGAGAAAAAGAAGGGTCTGACAAAAATCTAGGATGGGAATTACATGAATATAATAATTATATTCATGTATTCACATCCCACAGCTTTGCCATACACTTTTTTCTCATCTAATTTTTGCAATATCCATGCTTTTCACACACTTGTATATTGTACATGTGTGAAAAAGCATGGAACTACATCAATCCTTGGAAGGATGAGAGCAACAACCGACCACAGGAAGTACGAGTAAAATGAGCAAGCCTGCAATTTGCTTGGCCCTAAGCAATGAAGCATCTTGTCTATAGAGATGCATATAACATGCTAGAATCAATGCATACATGTATATGAATGTGCTATGTATGAGGTAGGTATCCTATGGTTCTGAGGTAGGTATCCTATGGTGCTGCAATCGTAACATAAAACTTTTTACACTGAGTGATAGACATAACAGCTCTGTCATTAATTTAACACGTTTGGCTATGTCCATTTTAATCCTTTTAGTTAATAGGTTTCCTACATGTTAATGGCTCAGTCATATAGGACTGTTAAAAAGACCAAATGAAATGCATAACCGCGATCAAGTTAGCTGCCGGCCAGTATTAGCAGCTGTTAGTTAAGTTAGTAATGAAACGATGAGTCTATTGGCTGCCTCACATCAGATTAATTGATCCGATGGAATCAGTTTCTCAGACCTCATCATGCCAGGTTAAGAACCAGCTCACAGCAGAAAGACAAAAAACATGTTTGGCTTGTTAAAAAAATCAACATTTCTTAAGAGATTTAAAAAACAAATAAACAATAAACACATGAATATTAGAGAAGTTTAGTTAGGCGAAAACAATGCCAAATGACAATGTAACAACATAGTATATATACTTGCATACAAGTATACTGATTATACATACACTATTATGCTCTGATTTACTGTATGCAAGTATATGAATGCATGGCATATATATATATACATATATATATACATATTATATGTATAGTTTGTGTATATATGTATATATACATAGACGAAATATATATACATATTTAGACAAAATATAAGTAACTCTTTCAGATGATGAATAATCAGCAGAACAAGTAATTGAACTCATAAATTAACTCATCAGAAGTTACTAAAACAAACATATTTTGATTACCAATCCCATTCTTAAGCATAAAATGTTGATTCGTGTAGGATTGCAACAGGACAAAACTGTTCCCATTTCAAGAAATGAAATCTTGACAAGCATAGTACACATGCCATATTTTCACGATGTACCGACTCCTTCACCCAACGCTTACATCTTATATGTGGTGATGCAAATTCATTCATCCAAAGAATGTAAAATATTTGAATGATTAGTTATGCTTCTGCTCTGTACCTGACCTACCTATCATCATATAATTCTTCTTATTTTATTGAAGGCAAAAATGACCTGTCAGGAATGAAGTAGATTACATTAAAAGGTAAAACTGTTAGCTATAGACAAATGGAAAATCAGGTCTCGTATTCACAACCTTCGAATAAAGTGCTCCGGACGACAATGGCATAATAGTGCTGGACATACATGGCAAGACACTGGAAGAGGTAACGTGCTTCAAATCAATCACCTGAGATTGTTGACCCTTGACGGCAGGGGCGTCAATCCCCCTAGAGTGATGGAGGCAAACCCCCTGTCCCAAGTGTCAGGAAGGCAAAACTCAAAAAATATTCCCCCCTACCTGAAATTGGAGGCATTTGCCTCCGGATTCTCCCTATCTGGATGCTCCTGCTTGACGGCCAAGCGCTAACCCAAATATTCTAGTATTTCTATGGCAAAAAGGACTAACATCAATGTTCGCTCTAAGGTGCACAGCTGCACAATTCTCTACAGCAGTCCCTAATTCCATGCACAAGTTTTGGTACAAAAACACATGTATGAATCATAAGTATTACTTTCCAAAACTTGTGCACGGAATGAGGCTGCTCAAACAACCTCCAGCTCTGTGCAAGCAAGAAAAATATTAGAGGGAACATTGATAAACACGTCTAATCGTCTATTCTATACTTTAGTGGCCGAGTGCTTAGTAACAGGCAAGAGGTGCATGGATCACACCAGCATCCCAAGTTAAATATTTACCAACAGTGCAAGAAAGTAGGGTGCCACCATTAGGTTGCATACCACTAGCTTGTTAAAACCTGCAAGTTCTTTCGCGCTTCTGATGTCTGCAACGTGGATTGCTAGACAATTAATGTGACTCATGGCTGGATGATGGACAGATCGACCACAAACCATTCTGGAGACAAACCCATGACAATGCTCTTCACCAAATGTATCTCCATAGTTGTAACTAAGGTAGAGGCAAGGTCAAGGTACAAATGAATACCCACAGCCATTCACAATGTCTCACAGTTAAGACTGAGACCATAGGCTGGACTCTGGAATCAGTCAGCCAAACACGAGAGTATGAATAGCAAGTGGCTGCCAACCTCGATGGATCCAAAGGGTTTCTAGCAAACGTTAAAAAGCAATGCCTAACTTTTTCCATTGACAGCTGGTCCCATATTCTTTCCTTTGATAGCTGAAATAGCACTAAAATAATTATAATTATTAACTTTACTATGGAACACTTAAAATATTCTAACATATTAAAAGTAAATTTCTGTCTGAACATGAGAATAATTCCTTGTAATAATTGCTAACATTCATAGCACAAAAACTGACAGCTTGTATCCTCAATTAAACGAAATTTTCGTTAGATTACTCAAGTAGATTCCTTCTCATCAACCTTATAAAACAGGCAAGACTGCCTGGAAACAATTTATTTAAGTCAGTCAATTTAAATAAGTCAGCTGTTTCAAAAGCAATCTGTATTAGAGGTAAAATGCTAGCAAACTTCACACAGGATTTAAAAATAAGAATCCAATTAATAATCAAGTTCAAACAAATGCACGGACACAGTCTCGGATCATAAACACATGCACAAACACAGAGCATAGGCAAATCTGTGCAGCTCATCATATGCAGTTACATTGTAAAACTGATAAATTTACCAAGACCACAGCACGTAAATACACAACAACCCACACATTCCATCGAGTTTCGATCAACAACTCAATAAATACATACGTTCACAGGTACCTTCCATGACAAGCGTGTACTACAATGTATGGTAAACCAATGCAGCTCATCAGGGTAAGCTTTGATTAAGCTTATCGTTAAAGGGTCAGTGCGAGATGTTTCCGAGTTCGCTGTGTATTCTTTTGTGCTGATGGGCATAGTTGGTGGTTTTTAGGATTGGAGTGTGTTTCTCGACAGCCCTGGATAAGTTTTGTGGCTTACATTGCATAGTTTGAGAAAGTGCCTGGCAGTCAATAGACATGTCATACAACTTAGTCACATGTAACCAAAAAGTTTAGAAGACATGTCTGTGGAGTCTTGGCGAATACTACGGAATGGATTATAATCTCGACAATGCACCGCCATATAGACATATGTGACCTTAGGAATTCTAAAATTTCTGACATGTCAGAAATTTTAGAATAATTTATGTTAATAATACTTATTTTCAAAGAAGACATTGTTTTGTTTAAAATGATACCAACATTTCAGTTCGACCTAAGTTTTTGACAAATTTAAGAATGATCAATCACCGATCATGTGCGCAATCTTTTGGAAATTTCAATATTAGTAAAACATAGAAATTTGATCAACTCACCTTGATAATCAGAAATGCAAAAGATCATAACAACCATGCACAGAATTTTAATAAAAAAACTTGGCACAGTATGAGAATATACTCAAACCAACATCCCCTGAAAGTATGATAAATTTATCTTGGATGTTTTTAATATCCTCTTCATTTTAGATCTAGTTAATAAATTATTTTAAAAAGTTTAGTGAGTCAAAAATTCATAAAAACACACATTAAAACAACAAATTTAATAAAGTGTGGAACAGTGTCATATTGGCTAGTGGTCAGTCGGCCTGCAATGCAGTGAGTGCGAGTTCAATTCTCGTCGTCATCGTGTAGGGACCTTGAGCAAGTCCTTTGCACACAATTGCTCTGCATTACAACTGCAGTTGCGTTGTCGAGGCGTGTGTGCACTTTTGAACTGATTGCAAGAAGAACAATATAAAAATACAGTTGCATTGTATAAAGGAAATGTAAAAAACACATTTTTTACCCATTACCATAAAATTCTGATAATGAAAAAAATAACTTTTGATCATACATTGCAAGTTTGCCAGCAATGTAATTCTCCAACACATGACTCATTTTGATTCCTTGGGTCACATATGCTAGTTGGATGCTGAGACTGGTGGGGATCATGACCTGAGTGCTATCAAGTCTGGTCATCCAAACTCATATACAGAGATTAACCTTTGGAAATTCTTTAAGAGACTACTGTGGTCCTGTAGCAATATAGAGACAAATACAGTTTCTAAAGATTCTACACAAAGCCTTAGGTCATCTTCCAGTGGAGAATCCAAGTTCTGGAAGAGATGGGACGATCAGTTCAGCTGAATCGAAAGAAAAGACTATCTTAAGGAAAGTAAGACAATTCTTTCACTGCTTATTTGGAGACAAACAAAGAGAGACATTGTTTGGCATAGATAAGTCATTTGTGTTTGATAAATCTCATAGATTTCAGACAAAATGGAGCTTGATGGGTTGTCCTAAAATCAATGTGAAATAAGCATTAACTGAAAGGATATAATGGGTGATGGTAGGGTTTGCAGGCAAAGTGAAGAATGTGAGGAATTGGTTAGAGACACTCATTAAATGCCTCAGGGCTGCAGACAGTATGGAGTGAAGAAGGGGCTAAGGCACAATTAGAATAAGAAGAAAAAGCTTGGCCCCAAGTCGAGCACCTGAGAAGCTAAGAAGAGTTAGAATAGCAAAATGGAAGGAGGCAGAATGGAAGGAGAAATGAAGTGGATGAGAAGGAAAATTGATAATGAAGAAATGAAAATGTAGATGGAAAAGAGAAGAAGTGAAAGAAGAGAGAAATTATTGATGGAAGTGTTGTGCAAAAACATAGGAAGAAAGGGGGATGACAGAAAGGAGAAGAATGATTAATTTCCTACGATTAAATTGAAAACTTAGGGAATGCTGTGAAGCAGTTTACCAAAAAGCCCCAAGAGTTAGTGAAATTCCATTATACTTTGAAACTATATAAAAAATTTTTAGGAGTATTGAAATAGAAAAGTTTCAACGGGCAAATTGTAGTAACCATTGAGTACTCAAACAGCAAGAGCTGTTTGAATCGACTGTCAAATCATGACCATGACGACGATGTCCGCACACAGTATGTATTGAAAGACTTAAAAATGACAGCAAGAGAGTATGGAGCAAAGGTTAAAGAACAGACAGATAAGCTCAACCAGGAGAAAGTGGCTAGACCAAAACAACCTCTCCAAACATACACATATCAGTCGTATCTCTATGCATGTACAAAAGCTTCTGCAGCTGCATCCATATATATGCATAATTATATGCATATATAAAAAGAAAATGTCAAAATGTTTAAATAGTTGTGTTTGCATTTAATATTATGCATATGCGACCAGCACGCAATTTCAAGACAATATATCACTGTTAAGCAGTTAACAATAGAAATAAAGACAAAAAATATTCTCAAGTTAAAGACAACTACATTAAATGCGGTAAGCCATCGTCACCAGCAGATTTTGAATGACACAAACAACGGCTTCCAAGAAACGTCCACAAGGGAAGAATCATACAAAAAGAGAGACAATAAAACTAGCTAGACACCAATGTAATATCACATAAAGCCTCCTCCTCCTCTTGCCAATCTCTTTCCCTCTGCCAATTCGTCACTTGTCTCAACAGTTCTCTTCTTTTAGTCAACAACAGCCAAGTAAAACGAGGCCAAATGCAGATAAGAAAAGCGCAAACTGAGCAACTCAGATGTCCTCCTCCATCTCATCATCCACTGTTAGAGTCGAGTGAACCTGTTCAAGACTCTTGCCATCACAGTCAACAATACCAGAGTCACAAAACACTTCCATTTGTGTCTCAACTCTTTGATCGCATACAGAACCTCCACATGAAACCTGAGAAGAAACTGGCTCAAGAGGATCGCACGACCGAGTATGAAACAGCTTTGCCCGAGCATTCTCAATGCCAAATACCTTTCCACGGCAACTCGAACGAATGGGATGTCGTGTCAAATTAAGCGGTGCCTCCTGCAGGGCACTCTGACTTCGGAAATTCCGAACAGCCAGACTTCCAGCAACCGTTGTTACACGTCTGTCTGAAAGATAGCGTTTCAAAGGACCGTTGTCTCTTCTCTCAAACTTGCGGAATTTCTTTGGCGGACAATCCTTGTTAGAGTTGGGGTTATCTGGCAGCTCAAGGACATCACTTCGGCTTTTCCTCCGGCCTAGAATCTTGCGATTAGCAGCGTGGAGAAATGACGAAACAATTTCCTTACAACGAGAATCACGAGGTAGACGTGGAAAAGCTGAAAAGAAAAGCACAAATAGATAAGTCAAATAGATCAGACAAATAGATGAATCATGAATTATCTAACAAAATACTGTCTTTTATCTTCACCTCAAAATGGCTTCCAATCGGGTCTTTCTACATATATGGCTTTACTCGACATGCAGTCCGATATCGTTGATGCTATCGATCGCAATGAATACTCCGTTGGTGTCTTCTTTGATCTTTCAAAAGCGTTTGACACGGTCAATCACAATATCCTATTACGGAAGCTTGATTGTTATGGTATAAGGGGTTCTGCTAAACTATGGTTTTCTGACTATCTCAGTAATCGCACTCAATTTGTTCACTTCAGGGGAGTAAATTAGGAACCTATGGTTGTAACCTGTGGTGTTCCTCAAGGATCTATCCTTGGACCACTTTTGTTCCTTATTTACATAAATGACCTCGTTATGACTTCAACTCTTCTTAAATGTATTTTATTTGCTGACGATACCAATGTCTTTTTTTCTCATAGATCTCCTGACTACCTCTTTGTTACAATGAATCTTGAACTCCGCTGCCTATCCGATTGGTTTAGAGCCAATAAGTTGTCTCTCAACCTGGATAAAACCAATTATGTCTGGTTTCATTCTAGTAAAAAGACTCCTTGCACTAGACCTTTGTATATTAATGATTTGGCCATTGCCTCTGCAACAACTTCCAAATTCCTTGGTGTAATAGTTGATAACTGCCTGACTTGGAAAGAGCATATACTCGCTGTAACTAGGAAAATCTCTAGAAGTATCGAAATATTGCTCAGAATTAAACACTGTTTGTCAGAATCAACTCTAATTTATTTATATCACTCTTTAATATCACATTATCTCTGTTATTGTAATATCTCCTGGGGTTCGAATTTTAAAACTTATTTAAATCACCTGTTTGTTATGCAGAAGCGGGCTATTAGAATAATGTGATGTCCCTTGGCGAACTAGCATAAATCCTCTACTCATCACTCACAAATTGTTGTCATTATATAACATTAATAAATATCAAGCCTGTCTCTTCATGTATAAGTACCAACGTAATCTTCTCCCTAATCCTTTTTCCAACTATTTTAAGTTGGATTCCAATATCCATGATCATGTAACTAGATCTGCTCATAAGTATCGTGGTCATTTTGCTCGCACCAGGTTAAAACAATTCTTTATCAAATATATTGACCCTATCCATTGAAAAGCCCTTAAAAAAGCTTTAAAAAGGTTTCTTTTGTCTACAAACCTATAGGTTCTTACTTGTCTCTTGCTATCATCTTTGGTTCTCTTATTGTCGTATTTCTTATATTTCACCTGCTCCCTTTTTTCTTCTCTGCTCCTCTTTCCTTGTTCTTCCGCATCTTCTCACCTCTTCCGCTCCTTTCTCTTTTCCATTTATTCCTTTTCTTTTTCGTTCCGTCTATTTCTTGCTCGGTTACTATCGCCATCCAAATCTTTCTTTTATAGGGTTGTCAGAGCTAGTGGGACACGTCCCTTTCTGACTCACCCTTTCTAATCATCCCTCATAACTTCACTTTTCTTGGGTTCGAATGTTATTCTTCATTGTTCAATTTGTATAACATTAACCATTTATTGTCTTTGTTCTATCATCTTGTTTTGAGTGTTGATTGTTAGAAATAAAATGGCTTGGCTTAGAAATAAAATGGCTTGGGATAAAAAATGTTGAATTCTAACAGTTGTCTTAAACTTGACTTCTACTGGTTCACTAGTTATCCTTTATAAGCTTTGGCCTATTAATTATACTATATGTACAATGAGCAAGCACAAACTTATCATGACTCACAGGAGAATGACGGTTGGTCCTTCAAAATGCCGAGATAAACAGTTATCTTACAATGATACAAAATAGATTTGCTCTGATTGTGATTTTTATTAATTTAACAATATCATATCATCGTAACAGAGTCAGACCAGAAAACATCATCCTTTCACCTAAACATGCACAAAACTTCAGATATCTGGCATATACTATGAGGTAACGCTATTAACAAGAAGTAACTAGTGAATAATACACATACACTCTGTCATACACATGAGAACATTTAGAAGGTGGCTTGAAATCAGTCATTATCTACAAAATCAGTTGAATGCTACCTGCAATGTGAAGTAATAAAATTTAATCAAATACCATTTACCATTAAGTTCTTATACATAGTTATTTAAGTGAGCATTACTCCTCAATTGAACCATTATTCCTGTGAGTTATATTTCAATTAGGAACACACAAACACAACTATAGCACGCTCAAGACATTAGTTCGTTAATGCCAACATAGCAATACTTAGAACTAAAATAGGAAAACATGTAACAGCTTTGGCATTAATTCTCAAAGCATAATCAAGATTCTGTAAATAAAATACGATTACTAAGAATCCAATAAGAAAAAATGGGCATTAAATGATTATGTGTACGGATCAAGATGTGATTGTAAGCAGTTACAACATTCAAAAGCAACTACAAAATCACATGTTTCACAACTATGTTGTAGTAGGTCTCCAAAGACAGAATCATTAGAGAATTTTAAAGACAAAATAAAACACATCCCAATTGCCACATGCTACAAACCATAGGATCCTAAAGACTGCACACAACACACATCATAGGAAGCCTACAATATCATCACATAGAATATCATCACATAGAATATCATCACATAGAATATCATCACAACAAGCATGCTTAAACAGCTTAAACACCAAATGTCAAGACTTGAACATAGACAACATAAACAGATAAGACTGAACTTAGCAAAATGGGAAATCTAGTGAATCTGAGTCAACTTGAAATCTCTTGATGCTGTCAAAGGCCTCCTGTGGTTCACGCTGATGCAACCAAACATCATACTCAGATTGTGACCTTAAACTCATATACTTTAAATATAAGCAAGTTCCACATAAATTGCAAAATCATGATTTTCATAGCATCCTTCTGCAAATTTCCAATAAATGTTACCGACTGAGTTTTCTTCTCTGAAGTAAATCAGTTTAAGCCAATGGAATCACAAAACTTCTCCTTTATTGCATTAACGAATGCATAGCAAAAAATGATTAAAACCTGGCTGCTCACATCAACATTCAGGACAGTTGCCTGCTCACAAATCATTATGACAAAGAATATTTTATGATAGAATACTGTCAGGGTGAGGACATGAAGTCTACAAAATATGAAATCTACTTTGCCACATGCTACAAGAATATATGCTCGCTGCTGGTTAATAAAAATGCAACTGAGAATGAAAACTGAGTCTAGTAATGATTCTGTAGCAGTGAATAACTACTCTACTTAAAAGGGTCATCTTTGCGGAACATAGATTTAATTATTTGTATTACATTACTGAAGGATGCAGTAACTTCAGTTACAATTCCGTATCTACATACATGTAATACAAAATTATTTTCCATTCATTCAATGAATTATTACTGGAAATGCCTCTCAATTACTTCCTTTTTCTCTAACAATAGACAATGTTCTTGGAGATATGTCAAAGTTTCAACCAAGTAATGCAGAAATGAAAGTGATGGTTAAAAAACTGAAAAACAGTCACAGATGGTTATGATTATAATTACAGCCATAACTTTAAGCAGTAGCAAAAACTTATTATGAAGACGACTCTGCACACAGACACATGCAGAATTGGAAAACAATTCTAACACATTCTAAGCACATACAGCCTTTTGGAAACTCGAAGTGAATCACAACATCTGAGTGACAAAGAAAAACTTAGAGGATATCCAGAAAGAGTCAACCTAAAACAGCAGTTGAATTCCGATTCTAAAACGACAGGCTGGATCTTTTATCTGTTTAAGAAAAGAAATACTCACAGTAACAAGGAGTAGGAGTGACTGAAATAGTACAACTCTTAAAACATACATGGTAATTGTTTTGACCAACACTTTTATAAACTACATATCCAATATTGCTCCCCAGACTTTGAAATCACAATTTATACCGGCTTTGGACAAGTAACTCAAGTAATACAGACTAATCATAACATTTTTTAGTTTCAAAGCAACTAATGGTAGAAAGATTCCGATTCAAAAGGCATTTATTAGTACTAATAACAGCTTTCATCGGCCTTTCTCGCTCTTTCTCATGACACTTTAGTGGCTCTTGTGTATGCAAATTGAATTGACCTCTATTGCTCTATCCTAGTTGGCCTACTTTTTGGAATCCTTGGGCGACTAGATTGGGTTCTGCGCTCAATTCGTTGCACAAATTCCCAAATTCGTCTCTGTCTGCATGTGCAAGGTGCTGCACTAGTTGCCTTTGACCCAACGGACCTCATATCATATTTTTGCCTTTTTAAATAATGCATTCCTAGCTGTACTCGATCTTAAATGTGTAATCCCTGTTGCTCAGCATCCGAAGTTGTAGCACGTCAAGTGACAATGGAAGTAGGGAAAGAACTTACTAAACAGTAAATACTAAGTGTTGACTTTCTTCTTATTTTAATTTTAATACGTTTTATTGTCAAACATATGAATGTGATAAACCTGAGCCAGTATATGATCATCAGTAATGGATATTTATAACATGCAACTTTAGCAGGTCCCTGAAAGGTGCTATATAAATATACAAATACATATACAAGTAATTAAACATGCCTCAAAATGGATATTGTTCATCAGGCATCTCAAATTAATAGCTGTCACAACCGAAAGACAATGACAGCAAAACAACAGAGCAAATCAAATTTAGTCTAGCATCAGTTATAAAAGTACTGCAGAAATAGTAAATGAGATGATATACTTAATGAGCAATGCAGCACACAATATGCATCAGAAATTTACATTCCTATCAACAACATCTCCTGAGTAGTAGTCTTGAAGGGGTGCTACTTAAATATTCATAATGAATGAATGAACGAACATCTGATGCATATAAGTTATTACTAAAATAATCATAGTATTAGCAGCATAGAAATAAGCAGAGCAGTCGTGGGCTGGGCTAATAACATCACATCTGTTATATAAAGGCTGATAATATCATGATACAGTGTTCCTATCACTTGGTATCTTAGCAAGCATTGCAAAAATTTCATTTTGTGGTATGACCTGCTTACTATCAAAATTTGTTCCTTAAATCAGTAATACTTGATACAAATATGCTTCCTACAAACCATGAATTCCATCTGCTTTTCAACAAAAAAGTATGATCGATAAAGTACAACATGAACCGTAGCGCATTCTGTGCATTTCTTTCCATTCAAAGGTCAATGGTTCAAACCAAAGGAGTAACTGGAAGGAAACGCCTTTGCAACCAGTGACATTCATAAACAGACTGTCAAGTTTATTAATTTGCACAAATTCATAGCTTCAAAACTGTTTGAACATATTCTGAATGAACAGTGCTGCTGAAATGAAGACAAACTCCAGTCAACCTATAAACACCAGAAGACTAAAACTGTTGGATTCCATACATACATAAAATTACTTAACCTAGTACATAATGTAGGAATGGTCAATTATGCGATTCATTAAAAGCAATGGTAATCACCAGTTACAACAGCATTTAGGAAAGCTGTTGAAATCCAACTTACCAAGTCTCTCTGCCTTTGCCAGCAACTCCTGGTTCATGCCTGAGATGGGAGTAGCATCCTCTGCTCCCTCATCAACTGGAACATAGACATCCTCATCCCAAGAACTGAAGAACCAATCGCACTGCAACAGAGACACACGCAACAATCAATCACTACGAAGTGTCTGTTAACCAGTCACCAGTAAAACCAGCCATTAATGTCAGTCAGTGGTTTTAATCAACCAGACAATCATTCATGCAATTAGTAATCAGTTGTATTGCTCATACCCTGGAAACCCATTCTCATAAATAAGTGCATTCAATATATAATGACCTCACCTTCTGCTTATAAATTTAATCCTTACTATATTTCCTTCAATTTCATATATTATTTCCGGTGGTCACTTGTCATCTGCTTTTATTCTAATAAACTGCTTAACTGACCAAAAATCTTACATCTAAAACAGGAAATGAAATTCTGCTTTGTGTAAAACAGAAGATGCTTCTAAAAATATGCCTGCTATTAATCTAATCTTCTTGGCAAAACTGCTCTGAAATGACTCACATGAACAATTATGCTTTCGACGACACGACACTGGTCGGCCATTCCGCGAACCATGACGACCATTGTGTCGTCCTGTGGTCGAACAAGTGTTGGGCCAAATACAATAGCGAGATTATGAGCATCCATCTGTCAAAAATAAATTACCAGTAGGTAATGGTACTGTAATGGAGCACTAATCTGAGGCGCTCACAACTCAACACAAAACTAAACAGAAAAAAGGAAAGTCTTTAAGCGCTTCTGGAAGACAGTAGAGGACAGAGAGTGAAAAAAATTAAGTGAAAACAAATACCTATGCTTAGAAAGAGTTGATGATTGTTAGATTTATATAAAACACTGCTTCTTGGATGAGCATTGGAAATCATCTTGTACAACTTAAGCCATCTTTCCATACATCTGAGACAATGCAAAAGTTACCCTATGGCAAAACAAAGCAGCTTAAAGTAAAAATATTTTATGTAATGATACACTTAACAACCAATGCTTCAACAACCAAAACATCTCACCAGCACAACTGAGCATCAGATAGAATCAAAACTGATTCTGGTGCGACTAATTATAAAACAAGGAAATACAAACTGAATCAGCCTCGACTCTGACCTTATTAACGTCCTCATGACTCGCAACCTTGTTGAGATGCTGAGCGAGAAACCTCAGCGTTTCAAAGTTGTGCTCAGGCAAATCGTGAATTAATTTCTTCAGTTTGAGCATTCGTCTTTCGGAATTTTCAGTACGGTTGGCGGCAATCACCGCCTCGTAAAGTTCTAAGCAACATCAAATAGCAGCAAGTAATGACATGAAAAAGGTCAAGAACTAACAATTGACTGAATGGATGGGACAACTCTTCAAGAACATGTTTGTAGCAGAGTCTGCTCTTCAGGAACATGTTTGTAGCAAAGAGTCTGCTCTTCAGGAACATGTTTGTAGCAAAGAGTCTGCTCTTCAGGAACATGTTTGTAGCAAAGAGTCTGCTCTTCAGGAGCATGTTTGTAGCAAAGAGTCTGCTCTTCAGGAACATGTTTGTAGCAAAGAGTCTGCTCTTCAGGAGCATGTTTGTAGCAAAGAGTCTGCTCTTCAGGAACATGTTTGTAGCAAAGAGTCTGCACTGAATTCACATCATCCTTCTAAAATTATCTTCAAAGAAGAAGTGCAATTCAAAGACTTGTTCCAGAATGCCTTACCATCAGTAAGTGGTTCCTAATAACCACAAATTACCCTCAGAGCTTTAACAGGCTCACCCAAGATTTGCATATTGATTTCCTATGATCACAAACACACGAGTCAGCACTGATATACACTATACAGCCAAGTTTGCCAGAGGGACTAGTGGTACAAATATTCACATGTCTTCAATCAATCAATCATAAATACTTGATATAGCGACCCTTCAAGATATCTACTCTCCTAACAGGGAGATGAATCTCAACTTTAGGGCTGACATTCCATTAGATCTGCAAAAAATTTATATAACTTTAGAACTGAATACAACTATTAAGACAATGAAAATGTGTCAAACCAATGAGCAGCAACTGTAATCAAAGCATCAAATTGGTAAAACATTCTGGGTAGTTATGAACACCAAACTTGGACAATGTATATAGTGAGCCCAACTAAACACAGAAAGTAATGATTGTAATACTGACTGAAAGTTTTTTGCTCTGGACAACATGTTAGTAAGTAACTAAGTATGCACTTTATTGAACCACTTGCAAACAAGCAGCGGGAAACATGAAAATTAAAGTTCGCAGCGATGATGTTACAAAACCTTAGTTTCTTACCATCAGTAATTAGTGGATCAGGCAGTTTGCGAAAGAAGTGCTTAAGCATACTACTGACTAAATTCACATCAGTCCACTTCTCACTCTCCATGCAAAGCCCATGAGGATCCTAAGAACACAAGATCAAAACAAGTTATTCCAACCAACAATTCAACATAAAAACATTCATGCTTTGAAATGAAACAACAAAAGCTCACATACTACTACCAGTTTTCTTTCTGATGCACAATGCATAAAAAGAATCTAATGTATGTACATACAAATCTCACTTAGATCATCATACAATCATGGCTAAACTAAAGTTTAATATATCCCTACGCAAATCGTGCAGATAGCCAATGTCATCATTTAAAGATGTCATTTAAATACATAGTCACCTTACATAGATTGGCACATTGAATTATAAATGCTACTCGTAGGAATGTTATCAAATTTATATAAAACTACATAGTCTTGTGTTAATTAAATATACAGAAATAAATTTCTCTAGAATCGTTTTCTGACAGTAGGTTCACAAAGATACAAATCAGGGCACAACTGTTTCCTTGAACATAAAAGACACATTGAATTACCTTATTAAGTTCATCGATCATTGCATTCAGGGCACCGCTGTTTCCTGGAACACGATAGATTCCTTGGTTGTCCAGACCCTTTTCTTCTACGACTCGTGTGCACATTTCAACAACGGAAGGCACAAACTAAAACAAAATTCCAGCTTCTGCTAAACAATGTAATTATAAGTCAAAAACATTGGCCTATTACACCTTGTAAAAGAACGGAAGTTGTAATTGACAACGAAGGGTGTGCACTTATAGCGAAAAACCGCTAGATTCGAGCAAGCAATGCATGTACAAATTATAAATGGCCAATGCTACACAATGAAATAAGCAATTAAGAAACAACCTTTGAAAAACCTGCAAGAAATACCCTGCAAGTCCTAAGATTACAAAACACACCAATCAAGCAAAGAAAGATCACAGTGACAGACAACTCTCTATCACAACTAATGAATATCATCATATCAGTATATTCATTATTAAGAAAATGCATAATGTGCACAAGGTCACACAGAAGTGTGAATCTATGGCATAATTAGTCAGTTGCTGGGTTAGATATCAGCTACAAGTGACATTTCCATTGAAGAAAATACTTATTTATTTACTAGGATTCAATAATCTTTCCACTGATGTCCAAACTTAAAGGAACATTCAAACAAAGAATACATCCAAAACATTAGTAAATGCTCACTGCTCCATCAGTAACAACAGCAACTTACTTCATTAACAAGAGACGGAGGCAGCAGTTCCAGTGGAATGCCAAAGGTTCCTGTCACTTCCTCCGAGGGACCACATTCCACTCCGTGAACTGTGGTTCCAGAACCGTAACGCTTGAAAGTCTCTGCCATCTTGCCCTTCCAGGTCTTGTGTTCTTTCTGCTTTGGTGAAGAGCTAGGGTCTACAAGTAAGACAGAAAATAAACCAAATCAATCAATTCAATCAATCAACTCTTCAACCAAGCACAAAGATAAACAGTGGTTACAGTATAAAAATGTCAGCATACAATTGAATGTAAAGGCAAACTTAACATGTTGCTTCCCTTCTGCAAGCACACGAGATTAAGCCCAGAATGAAATGAAGATTAACTATAAAGGTCACCTAATGTTTCCAAGCTAGTTATATTACATCAGAAAACTAAATAAAGTGATACACACTGCAATGCAGACTGCACCATTTACATAACCATAACCAGTTCCTTTTATGGCTTCTTCATCACTGTATAAAAGTAAGAAACGAAACTCTCCGTGAACAGCACACAGCATTATTTATTTAGTTACATACCATTACTTCAAGGTGAATTACAATTTTGATTATAATTATCATCTAGTATCAGCATTAGACAGTAAGCACATAATCAGTTTCACACTTTAAAGACTTGGGTGTACAAAAGGCTCATGGAAAACAACACGTCTCGTTATTATAGGATTAAGAATTCCAGTTACTGTAACACAATTAGTCATATGTCTTGAGATCGATAGTACATAGGTCATATGAAACTGTACAACCTGTGCCTATTTATTTCACAGTAAATCCTTAACAGGTTAAGCACAAATTTTAACATATAGCACCAAAACAATCACTGTACTAAACGCCATCACTGTAATCTGAAATATCGCTCTTAAAATGCAATAATTGCAAGTGAACATCTTAGAATACTGAGGAGCTGCAAAGTTCCCAACCTCTGTCGGTGGATGACTTCTTCGGGCGAACATTGCTGCTCGGTGAGTGTGAGCTGTGCGATCGACTGGCCAGAGTCCAGGCGGCTGCCTTCTTTCCCCGAGCCATTCGCTCTAATGCCCAGCTGGCCGGGTCAAAGGTCAGAGACTTCTGAGCAGCCGCAGCAGCAGCCGAAGCGGCATCACATTTAGTGGTACAGTCCTTCTATTAAGAAAAATGAAATGAGTTTTAGGGGTATGAGAAACCAGAATGCTTTCGAATATCCTATTAAGTTGTAAGCATATGGACAAGTTATTCAGCATCTCACGGATTCTAATTAAATTAGTTTCTTTAGAGTAACTTTTCTTACATCTATATCAAACTTTACAACAATCAAATCCCAAATTTAAACTTCTACAACGCAAATGATCCGCTGATTACAGTAAAGATCACACATAGTACACCTAAAATCACTCTTGTCAAACCTATGAGTGGAACCTAAATGGAATCACACATGACTTGAATGGAGTTACACAAGACTGTGAATGGAATTACACAAGACTGTGAATGGAATTACAAATGACCTTGAATGGAATTACATACGACTTGAATGGAATTACACGTGATGTTGAAACGGAATAACACATGACTGTGAATGGAATTACACTTAACTTTGATTGGAATTACACATGACTTTCGATGGAATTACGCACAACAACCAAACAAGAAAATTCTCAAACAAGTAGCGTATCAACTTACCTTTGAGTCGAGAACTACAGCAGCAGCGCCTTCACCAGTCGGTTCTTCCACAACGCATCTAGGACCAGCCTTCGCTTCCATGATGCGTGGCGTCTACAAGTGAAGCGTCAACGTCAACATCATACGGTTTCAAAGATAGACTCATGATAAAATATAACAATGCTAAATACAACCACAATCAGACTCACAGATTCTTTCCTGTTCTTCCACAACTGAAGGCTTCACAAGAAGCTAAATTTGACAACCCTAAGTTAATAAAAACATAAGCTCATAGCAGAAGTTAAGAACCTCTAACTAACTGCAGGGACTAATCCCTTTAGCCTCTTGTGGTGATCATGAATTTATTTCCTTACATGGGTTGCCAGTTCTGACTCTTTGAATCTAACACCCCTCCCCTCTACAGTATACGCACTCATCAATTCATTGCAACGCTTGATCAGATGCACCAGTAGCACCGAACCTAAATGGAATCACGCATCACTTGAATGGAGTTACACAACACTGAATGGAATTACCAAAAATATCTTTATCTTTATGTCCTAATAACTGTTTATTTAGAGTAGAGCAAGCGAAGCACTTCACTTGACCTTTGAGAAATCAAACATGATTCCATATATAAATGATAGACAATTCACCTTCCAATCACTGTACATACTATGCTAAACAAATGATGGCGATCTGAAATGGTTCAGCATGGAATGAGCTAAGGGTGAATGGAAGCATCGGAAGTGACGTCAAATGTGGACAAGAGGTGGATAGAGAGCAGTCAGCATCGACATTTGGTATAAATGTAGTCTTTATGATACAGCCTATGCCTTAAGCATGACCTTGGTCTGGACCACATTGGATCTAGTAAGACCTGATTGGCTGGATGCAGTCACTATTAGTGTTCCTCGCCACAGCACAGTTAGCCTCGCAAGAACAACACAATTTGCTAAGCTGTCTCGTACTCCATTGGACTACTAACACCTAAAGAAAGTGGAAAGCATGCAACACCATATATGTGACCTATCTGACCAAAAGGAGGCTTATGTCGCCACACACGTTAGTGAGATAATTGCAAAAACGTTTCAATTTTTTTGTTTTTGACAGAAATTGATATATAAATGCATTTGGACTTATAAAAGTTAAATTTTTTGAAAAAAAAAAATTTTTCATAACTTTTAGATGACTTTTGGCAGCCAATGTCTTAATAATTTTTTGAAAAAAATAATTTGCCATTTTCCCGCCATTAATAACCAAGCTCAGGTTGAGAATAGGACAGCAAATTTGGTATGAGTTGAAAGCCCAGACAATCGTCTAGCCTCTGCTGCATTAGACAACAGACGTAAGGTAATTTTGTCTATTTCAAATTTCACTCAAAATTCTGAACAAGGTTGGTTAGGAATTTTCCATAAAAGCTTATACAAAATGTGAAATGCATTTTTCTCGGAATTATGATGGAACACCCAAGCAACATATTTTACTCATACCTTTGGACAGGAGTATCATAGAACAATAAAGTTAGTGTCATTTTAAAGGAGAGACTATACTCTTTAAAATGGTATATGAAACCCAAATGGTATAAAATCCGAGTTAAGCCTCCTTTTGGTCAGATGGGTCACATATGAAAACGAAGAGAAGAGAGGTACAAAGTATATCCTATTTTACAAAATAATGTCCTTTATGGATGATCCTATCTTAAGCAGAAATGATAAGAGCAGCCATTTGCCAGGACCAAGCATATCAATCTACTCTCTGACAACCAGTTTCTTGTGACCTGCAGTTCAACTTGTGGCAACAAGTGCTAGGCGTTCACAAGTGCAGCCTCATCTGTCACTTGGATCTTGTAACAACTGAAAACTCAGCTACAATGAGCACACTCACTGTCCATACAGTGATGGCAGGATGGACAGATAGATCAGGAAGCCTGGCAACCTGCCATCATATGCTAAAGCTAAGAAAATAAAGTCACTAATACCTAATACCCAGCTGAAAACTAATACATATTATCCAAATCACCGACTGTACATTATCAGTGGGAAGATGAAACAGCAAGGTCTGGCCACACACCCTAATAATATGCCAAAGTTAAGAAAGTGAAGTTGCCAACACTTAAGAGCTGTGGATGCCTCTCAGGTAAGCTTCTTCTTCTTCTCCTCCTGAACACATTATCCTGACGCCACCAAATTTGGCAAAAGTAAGCGCTAGGGTCTTAACAGTGTAATCTCATCCACCCCTTGATTCTTTAGTCAGCAGAAAACCATGCAAAGGTATATAGAGGTATGTACTGGGACCAAACAGTTCACAAGGATCACCATCTGCTTTGAAATTCTAACTAGATGCTTCGGACATTAAAAGGAATCAGATAAGCTCTTACAAGTGCACGCATTTAGTTACTCCACATTACATTAAAAATATGGAATTAATTATACAAATGAAGACCTCTCTGAAAAAAGAAGGCTGCCTACCGTTTCACCAAAGAAGGCCTTCAGCTTCTGTATGTTACCAGCCTTTGCCAATGGAGTACCACTGTACACATACAATTAACTTCTGTTCACAATGCAGGCTTTACAAATGAACCTTTCAAACCTAATCTTCATTCAAAACACAGATTTAAAGTCAGCTACAATAAAAGAAAATGCAAAACATTTTGTCTTCTGTTACTGAATGTTTTTATTGATAACATTTAAGAACCATTCCGTTACCTTAACTAAGTTGTACTAAAACCAAATCGTTATACAATGCCAACTAGCTTTACTCACAGCTGCTGGAAGGCAGTCACTGCATTTTAATGCACCAACCTCGTGTTAACGAACTGTGGGTAAACAGGCAATATATTGACTGACACACAGTAGTGTCTGAATTATGCAAGTCTTGGTGTGGCTGTCAAGCTCATAGACATAGGAGGTGCTTGCACTAAGTCAGCTATCAGACATTTTGCAAAATAGCTTTGAAAGGCCACATCGTCTGGTTATAGGCAAAAGCAATTTAAATTTAATACATGACAATTTGTGTTTCTGGTTAAATTAACAGCTGCCATTATCAGAAATCGTTTAAAATGTGATAAGCCTGCATTGGACTACCAAGCTTAATAGTACACAGCTGCTGTCACCTGGGCCGATACATGCTCTTGCTGGTGTTAGCTTAGCTGTCAGTGGATGCCAAGGTACATCCACACAAAGATTTGAACACAAGAATGTAGAAAGATATTGTGAAGAGATGTGTCAACCCTTCTTAATACAAGAGAAGAATAATTAGAACATCCCACACCTATAAAAACTTTGTATAATTTACTACTAGCTAAAGTACCTGGCTTCACCCGGGTAGTCCTTACAATTCTTAAATGCCCTTCCCCATGCATGCCTGTAAGGAGGCATTTACAATATGTGCAAATGACTGGCCACTTTTGGCAGGCATTTGCATTTTGCACATATAGTAAATGCATCCTTACAGGCGAGCATGGGGAAGGGGTGACATTTTGAGATCGCAATCCTCCCTATGTTTTTTATCAGCTGATAAAAAGTATTTGTGCAAAATTCGGGGGCAATCGCTCAAGTTGATCAAAAGTGCTTGTGGAATATACATTGTTACATACATACTTTTGTTCTTTATATGTATAGATATTTAATTTGAAAAATCAAAAATAAGGAAGTATGTGTATTCTTTGTTAACCAATTGCTAATCACACTTTGGTCAAAAAAATCTAATACATTGTAATACAACTTATACAAGCAGCTAAAATGTCTGTAGAATTCAAACAATAAAAGCTTGGTACATCAGGCAGGCTGTCAAGTGGCCATGAGGGACTGAGGTAGAAGGTGAGATTGTTGGAAGAGTAGTTGGTGGTGGATGGACCTGGAAAAAATCCAAGCATATAAATTCCAAATCAAGTAAGATGACTTACACTGATGTTGAATTCTGATTTGGCTTTTGATCAAACACTAAATTTTAAAAAACATGAACCATTGACAGCAAAAAGTAAAAAGCTAACCCAAAAATATCAATTTTTAAACTGATATCAATCACACTCCAGACAGAAAAGTATTCTGTAGGTAATTCATTGCACAGACATCAGAAATATTACTTCCTCAAGTAACCATTTAGAGTCAGGTATAGATTAGATATACAAAATGCTTGCAAGCATAATTCAGGTATCATGTGCTGAATATCCCATGAAATAAATAAAAGAATATTATAAAACTCTCTAAATCTTTGTATATTTCACTGCAGATTTAACAAAAAGGAAAGTTCAAATATCAAAAAAACATTTTATACAGACCTGTCTTAAGTGTTTTAAAATCCAAGTAACATCCATTTAGGTAAATATTGTTTGATCCCTTTTACTCTCAACTTCAAAAACCCCAACCACTGATCAACTTAACCCTTTAACGACCAGCGTGTACTAAAATGTATGGGAAAACATATGCAGCTGGTCGTTAAAGGGTTAAACACCTGATAGTGCCATGAAAATTCATCAGGCTATTCAATATTTTGAAGTACCTCAAAAGTAGTATAAATTACAGCAACCCATACCATTATGCGATACATCATTCTTGATGCCAATATCAAATCGATCACTTGAAGCACGTCTTAGCCACACACATTCTGACGGAACATCGCCGTTGTCGTCTTGGCTGCTGTCATCACAGCTGAGCACCGGTTCTGCTGTCAGTGCTACGCTGTTGGGTGTCTCCTGGTAAGAGAGTGCCGAGGGAAGGTGCTGCCTTGCCGTGAGGCGTCCACAACCTCCTGCTTGAGAGCCGATGGCATCACAGCTGTACGGAGGGTCAAGGGATCGACTCTTCACCTCAATTCCAACTTTCCGTGCAATTCCTCTTTCATACTGCTTCGCCCTCTCCGAGACCACGCTGATTGGAATGCGGCTGCTCGACACCACCAACGGCTGTGGCACTGTGCCAGGCCCTGTGGCCTTTGAAGGCTCGTTGAAGAAAATGCTACGTCGACTGGCAGCAGACACGCCACCACCTGCTGACAGAGTGTTACTAGCTAACGGAGCACTGCTAGCTGAAACACTGCTGGAACATGACACAATGTTACCAGATGACAAAGTGCCGGTAGATGATGTGGTGATGGAAGGTAGCACACTGCTGCCGGTTGACATGGTGCCAGACGGTGGCACAGTTATGCCAGCAGACAAAGTGATACCAGCTAGAGCAATTGCAGAAGATGTGAACTTGGCATTCAGGTTTTCATCTATGCCATTGTTAGAAAGGGTTTTATCAGACAATATGACGCTACGCTTGGCATTACTGGCTGAGATGGCGTCTGATTCTCCTCCGAAGCATGGCTGTGTAGCAACCCCATGAATATCAGGCAGAGGAAAAGACGAAGCAAGTTTGTCGGCTTTAGAATCGGTTGCTTCTTTACCTAGCACAATGTTTGTGTTCTGCGAGATTGGGCATGCAAATCCTTCTGAAATGTCAGAGTTACTTCTGGGCAATGCTGCATTCTGAATTCTTAAAATCTCTTTTTCAGCAGTAGGATTTTTATCAGTGTCACTCAGAGACAGGTTTACCTCACTAAAATTTGCAGAATCATAACAGAAGGGCAGTCCAATAGCCTCCCTCTGACAATGATCCATGTCTGAACCAACTATACATTGTTTCCCAATGCCAATTTCAGCTGAGCAGCTGGTTTCAATAGTCTTTAATGCGAACGGTGCATCTCTTTTTGTCTGTGCATCAACGACGGGCATTGTCTTATTTGCATCTCTCTTATTACTGCCAACAAATGAAGAACTTTCAGCTGCTTCTGCTGCACAGCACCCCGACACTTTCGTAACATCTCCACTTGAATTCAGGAGACTACTCGGCTTCTGCATTCCTGAAATTGACACAGAAGCAGTCAGGCCATATTACATAATATGCACAACACATATAAAAATCACTGATTACCTGAATAAAACAAAACAGACATCAACTGCACAATATTCAGTCAACTTTTTCATGTCGTATCGATGTTCCACACTTCTATGAAGAAACGCAATATACTGCATATCTCCATTTGACACTAAATATAATAAAATCACCATGCTGAATGTTGTCAGCATATTTCTTTAAGATAACCAGAGGAAGTTGCAATTACATTCACAATAAAACGTCATAATGTTAAGCACGGTACTTCAGCGGCAAATATTCGACCATCCTGTGGCCGAATGTTTCTTGTGTAGGTCTAAAACTAAAAATGATGCGAACCGTACACCTGACAGAACCCTACAACACCTGACTGGAAACTAACATACCCTCACAACGCCTAACCTCGTCCTAACCTACCCTTAAAACGCATATTAAAAGAATTTATGTCTTAAAAATGCATGAGACGAAGATGGCACATGCGTCGTTCTCTGCGGAATTGTGCACATTTTCAGCCAAAGAAGTAACATTTTCGTTTACATTGCTGCAGCTCTATGACTGCAGATTTACCCTTACGATAAATGCATCACATCATAAAATTCTGCATGTTCGTTACTATATATCTCTAACAAAAAGCGGCGCACTGCCATAACAACACATATGACCCTATGTTGTGCATAGATTTCGGATAATTTTCTCCGCAAATTCAAAGAATGAGCTAATAAAAACCAATTATTTTCTGAGACATCAAAATACACACGGTTCTGTCGTAGCAATGTTTGCAACAGGTACAGAGACGGATTGCAGAGGCTGAGTTTAGTACCAACCGTATGGACTATTGCAGCACTACAAACTAATACGTAATAATCCAGAGAAAAGCCCCTCTAATCGTTAATTAGTCAACTACCGGCACTAATAAAATTGTTTTGCACATTGCCGAAACCCAAAGTTCCAAAAACTGAAAACCGATCAACGATATTCGTAGCATAATTATTAGCGCCATCTTTAACCCAACACATCTGGAAATAAGACAATCGCACCGGGCCAAGCAAAAGCTAGCCAAGAGGTTTATGCTCACAGATTCTGGATTATTGCTACAGGTACACCTTATGCCCCGTCCGGTAAAAATTACAAGTTATAGTCATAATTTCTAAGGTTAGAAAAGCTTAGCACACTGCAATATTTGTTCTAGTTTTTATCCCATCGTATGCGATTTTAAAATTCTCGGCGCATCCATCATGGCCACGTGACTTAGATCCGCAGCAATCCAAAATATTCGTCATCTGATTGGTGGAAATTGTGGTCTAAATCAGTTCAAATAAATATGTCATCCAACTATTACATAATGTGGTTATTTCAGCACAAGTACAGCGAGGAGGCGGGAAAGCGAGGTAGCCCGAACTGCATCATATAAGACTAAACCTGTGTGAGAACCACTACAACGTATGTGTCTTAATATCCCATCTGTCAGAACTTGATCTTGAAGCTGCTGAGTTAATCGTTAACGTGATCTCCAACGTGAGCGCCACTCGAAAGTCAAGCACTGGGCACCAGCATGCCGATATATGTAAGCACAAGGCCCCCGAGTTGGCTGATCCGGCCCTG
This sequence comes from Bimastos eiseni, assembly GCA_959347315.1. Taxonomy (NCBI): domain Eukaryota; kingdom Metazoa; phylum Annelida; class Clitellata; order Crassiclitellata; family Lumbricidae; genus Bimastos; species Bimastos eiseni. The sequence goes on from OY365809.1 coordinate 12,684,551, forward strand.
ATCATCCCCCTTAGCCGTCTGACTATCTGGATCATGAGTCTTGACCTGTTCTTGATCTTCTATCGATTATGTTTTCGTTAAGCGATTTTTCAGTTTGGATAAGAATAAATGAAAACATAATATATGGCCTTTATATTAGGCCTATATGTTTCTTGTGTAAATTTGGCGTTGTTGCACCTCATTTATTCGTTTTTTAATAAAACGTCGATTTGTAGTAGCTATAGAGTCATAAAATAAGATGCACTGCGATATTTGGTTCCCTCAAAAATCGGGGCATGCATGCATCGGCTTCAGCCCTATGGCCTATGGGTGATCCGGCCATGGACCCTTGTATTTTTTCATATATACGGACTTCATACGTGAAAACAATACTGCAGGTGAGGTCTGATCAAGGTTTGAGGACATAACATGGTCGATGTTCCTTTCTCTGCTGATCACCGTTCTTCTAAAAGACCCAAAATTCGTTTGACTTTGATCGCTACTGATTATCGGCTTGATTATAATATCCGTCTCTCTCTCCGGCTCTCTCCGGCTCTCTCTGTCTCTCTCTGTCTCTCTCTGTCTCTCTCTGTCTCTCTCTGTCTCTCTCTGTCTCTCTCTGTCTCTCTCTGTCTCTCTCTGTCTCTCTCTGTCTCTCTCTGTCTCTCTCTGTCTCTCTCTGTCTCTCTCTGTCTCTCTCTGTCTCTCTCTGTCTCTCTCTGTCTCTCTCTGTCTCTCTCTGTCTCTCTCTGTCTCTCTCTGTCTCTCTCTGTCTCTCTCTGTCTCTCTCTGTCTCTCTCTGTCTCTCTCTGTCTCTCTCTGTCTCTCTGTCTCTCTGTCTCTCTGTCTCTCTATCTACTATCTATCTATCTATCTATCTATCTATCTATCTATCTATCTATCTATCTATCTATCTATCTATCTATCTATCTATCTATCTATCTATCTATCTATCTATCTATCTATCTATCTATCTATCTATCTATCTATCTATCTATCTATCTATCTATCTATCTATCTCTTTGTCTCTGTCACTGTCTGTCTGTCTGTCTCTCTCTCTCTGTCTCTCTCTCTCTCTGTCTCTAGACATCCGTGTGATGACGGATCTCATCTGACAAATTCATAAATAAATTAGCATTGTCGAAACCATTCGGTCGCTTCAGACAGATGTATAATGAAAAAATTTTGCATTTAAGTAATATGCATCAAATACTGAACGTCGCGTAGGCGTATTTCTGATCTTATCTATGTTGCAAAGGTGATTCAATGTATTAATTAAAGATGCATTATTCGCCAGGTGGCACACATTTAAGAATCCCAGCAGTTTCAGTTGGAAACCAGATAACTTCTGGTCGTTAGGCGTTTAGACCTACATGTACGTGTATAAGCCTAATGTAATGTAATGTAAATCCTCGAAAACTTCTAAGCGCCCACAAAAGCCACGACAGGGAGACCAGCTTATACACCGGCGCTATATGCCAAGTCAAGTCCGCAATAGCCAAACCTCTCGTTTCCTTTCGGTACCGGGTCGAAAAATTCAGGGAGTCAAGCCGAGGAGACAGCATGGTGCTACGGTGGTAGTCGATGATGAGGGTGGTCATGTGGTGGCACAGGAGTAGAATCTGCATAGGACACATTGAAGAGTTCGGTTTTAGTCGTGAATGGAAAGTAGCAGGGGATAATGGGTGTTGTCAGCAATCAATATCACATGTTACGTTCAATATTATGTAATGATAATGAAAGCGGAGGAGAGGTTGAATTTGGAGGTGAAATGTGGGGATGAGCAAACTGAGGGAGTTCTTTTGGGAGTCCGTTCCAAGGGGATAATGGGTGTTGTCAGCAATCAATATCACATGTTACGTTCAATATTATGTAATGATAATGAAAGCGGAGGAGAGGTTGAATTTGGAGGTGAAATGTGGGGATGAGCAAACTGAGGGAGTTCTTTTGGGAGTCCGTTCCAAGGGGATAATGGGTGTTGTCAGCAATCAATATCACATGTTACGTTCAATATTATGTAATGATAATGAAAGCGGAGGAGAGGTTGAATTTGGAGGTGAAATGTGGGGATGAGCAAACTGAGGGAGTTCTTTTGGGAGTCCGTTCCAAGGGGATAATGGGTGTTGTCAGCAATCAATATCACATGTTACGTTCAATATTATGTAATGATAATGAAAGCGGAGGAGAGGTTGAATTTGGAGGTGAAATGTGGGGATGAGCAAACTGAGGGAGTTCTTTTGGGAGTCCGTTCCAAGGGGATAATGGGTGTTGTCAGCAATCAATATCACATGTTACGTTCAATATTATGTAATGATAATGAAAGCGGAGGAGAGGTTGAATTTGGAGGTGAAATGTGGGGATGAGCAAACTGAGGGAGTTCTTTTGGGAGTCCGTTCCAAAGTGCTGGTGCAGCATAGACTAAGGAGCGGTTGCAGAATTTCAGAGACGATGAGACTGAAGGTTGAGATAGAGAAAGATATGACGATGAGCGAGTTGATCCGGGCGGTTGGATTGCAAAGAGTTGACGAATGTAAAAGGGTTGAGAGGTTTGAAGTGCGTTGTAGGTGATAGATACAATTTTGTAGTGGATGCGTTGACGCACTCTAAGCCAATGAAGTGATTTTAAGACAGGGGTTATATGATGGTGTTTGGGGGTTTTAGCGACTGCGCGGGCAAGAGCATTCTGAATTGTTTGGATGCGTCTTATTTGTGAGGAATCAATGTTGTGAAAGAGAGAATTGCAATAATCTAGCTTTGAGTGAACAGTTGATGTGGCTATTGTGCATGCAGTCTTGTAGTTGAGAATTGGTCGCAATCGACGAAGGTCGCGGATGTGCATATAGCAGGTGCGAGATAGCTGAGGGATGTGGTCAGAAAAGGTAAGGTTCTTATCGAAGATGACGCCAAGATTGCGGACAGGAGAAGAGTAAGGCACAGGGTGAGTTGGGTTTGTATGAAGAGGGTCGGAGGGGTAGGTAGGTGTGTTCAATTACTCAAGGAGGCCAATGATGAGAAATTCTGTTATTGAAGGGTTTAGACAGAGCAGGTTGGGTGGTCATCCAAAGTTGATATGAGGGCGATGGTGTTTTGAATGTGATTTATTGCATCTGTAAGTGATTGTGGGGGAAAGATAAGAACAGTTGTGTATCGTCAGCGTAAAGGTGATGATCAACAGAAGACGAGGAAATGATTTTGCTGAGTGGGGAGGTGTACAGACTGAATAAAAAAGGCCCAAGAACAGAACCTTGAGGAACACTGAGGCTGTGAGGATCAGATGAGTGACCAGAGGCATTGACAGTGAAAGAGCGTGAAGAAAGGCATGACTTGATCCAGGATAGGGCAGTACCAGAGATTCCAAATGTAGAGGAAAGGCGTTTGATAAGAATGGCGTGATCTATGGTGTCGAAGGTGGCAGAAATGTCTAAGAGACATAGGCAATACACTTGTTGGCGACCTATCGCCATAACAAGTTTTTTGTATAGTGAGGTGTATAGTAAAGTGAGTAGTGTTTCCGTAGAGTGATGTTTGGTGTATGCAGATTGATTTGGGTTGAGGAGATTATTTAAAGTTAGGAAGCCATTGAGACGATAGACGACAACGCGTTACGAGAGTTTGTATAAGAGAGATTTGAAATTGGCCGGTAGTTGGACAGAAGTTCTTTGTCTAAGGATGGTTTTTTGATGAGTGGTTTAACAATCGAGTCCTTGAAAAGCATAGGAAAAGTGCCGGTTGATAGATACTGGTTGATGATCTTCGTAATTGTAGGAACGAGCTTAAGCCTAATTGAGTTGCGTATTTCATATAGGCTTATGAAATGGCATTTATTTGCTTGTCATAGTTCAATGAATTGTTTTATTTAATTCTTGGTAAATTTATCTCATCACAATGTTGAAATAGCAATGGTCAGTGGCCCTTCAGTTACTACTCTAAATCGGTTCCATGGGCTTGAGTGGGTCATCTATTTGCTCTATAACCCATTGTACCTATTATTTTTACAGAGTTCGCAAGGGGGCGTAGTTGAAGAAATCTCGATTAACTGCGTCATCTCTCTACATAAGTAGATTTGGAACCCTGAAACTTTTGGCTCCCAGTCTAGCAAACTAACCACTAGACAGGCGATACGCAGTGTAACGTTATTCTTCATTGCTGCAACGCTCGATTCAATGCCATTTTTTCGATTCAATGCTTTTGACTGTTTTAGGCTATGTAATGCAGCTCTGCTTTGGCTGAGAGACCTCCCCCCCCCCTTCACAGGCTGTTACTACCTTTTACCACCATACACCAACTTGCCTGGATCATCCTGGTTGCCCTTATTTTTCTGCTCTGATCCATCATCTCCTTGCTCAGCACTGTTATGCTAATCTTCTCCATCTGCCAGTCTCTATTCTCCTTCTGTGTTTGTCTCTCCCTCTCCGTCTCCCTCGTCCTCTCCCTCTCCCTCTCGCTCTCAATCTTCCTCTCCCTCTCGCCCTCCCTCTCCTCCTCTCTCCCTCTCTATCCTCTAGCTCGTCTCTCTCTCTCTTTCTCTCTTTCTCTCTCTCTCTCTTTCTCTCTTTCTCTCTCTCTCTCTTTCTCGCTCTCTCTCTCTCTACCTCTCTATCTCTGCCTCTCCCTGTTCCTTTCTCTCCCTCTACCCCTCTCCTTCTGCCCTCTCTCTTTCAGAAATTTTTGCCAGTTTGTTCGTTGAAGGCCTCAAGTGGCACTCCCTTCGCCGTCTTTCGATCCTCTCTGACTTTCACCACTGCTCCACACTCGCGATGACTCGAGTGCTACCAGCACGGGCGGAGACTTAGGGGGGACAGCGGGGGACGGTCCCTCCCAAAAGTTGAGGTGAGGGGGATGGAGTAGCCTATATCCCCCCAAATTTCAGGCGATTGAACGTGTGTTTGCTGTTGTCTTTCTCATGTCTGAGGCTGGTTCGTGGTGTGCCTGCCTGTCCTAGTTTGCAGGTTGTCTCTGGTCAGTGAGTGTCTCATCATCGTGAGTGCAAGACACCAGGCCGAGAGAAAAGAGGCCGACCTGCAAGTCAATTTAAGACTCCGAGGTCGTGACCTCGCCTGGGTTTTGATGCTGTGTCTGGTAAACGTGTGCCTAGCTGTGTGTCGGCTCTCTAGTATCGGTTACACAGCGTGATGCTTACTTGAGGTATGGTGCACTAAGCAACCGACGATGCAATCATATACAGGCTGCTAGAGAGGGTAATTGGTACGATAAATTTTAATGATATTGAATTGAAATCTTGAAAAAATATTTATATACATGCTTACATTCACACAGACCGAACTATCTTTTAAAATAACTTTCAGAACTGATTATGCCTAATCTGCATGATGAAGGTTGAAATTGTTATAATTATACTTTTAAGAGCAGGGCTAGCCCTCGAACAATGAAATAAGGCGGCCCTTCACGGCCACCGTTGCTTCATCTGCTATCAACTCTTTTCACTTTGTTCCTAAGAGTTTATGTGGTTAAATCCTCATTCATAAGTTTACTCATTTTATTGCATTGAGCGTCTTTGAATATTTGAGTGATTCAGTCTAGCGGTGGCATTGATTTTTTGTGAAAATTGAAGCGAGATTATTATAGCAGTCAACAAACGATCTCATACTAGAGGAGGTAAGCGTTATCTGTAGCATAATGTAAATGTAAAACCATTTGGACTTGTATCCCATGTGCGACGGAAAAACCGTGAATATAGCGCGTATATATACGGTATTGTGGCAGTGACGACTTTAGTCATATAGGCTCGGGCCAACTTACCTGCATCTCTACTGGTTGCATGCCAGAGTCCCTCAAAATCAGAACCACCCATCATGGTTGGCTAAATTTAGTATTGCCAGGTTTTTTTATCATTGTTATTTTTAATGTGTTAGGCTTGCCAGTTACGGTGCTGTGCGTTGCATGGCTAGTGCATCTCATTGAAGAATATGGGCCTACTTACTTAGTTCTATTTTTAGTATCAACAAGAAATGCTCATCACATTTCCGTTCTCTAGATCTACTCTCAACTGTGCTCCCCAAGTGTTGCTGTTCTGACCATCTAAACCGTCATTTAGTACGTAGTGGTCGATTGGCTGGAGTGGGAGAGACGTAGGGGCCTACAGCATACAAAAAAGCCATGGCAGATAAGCATTGACCGTCACATTTCGATTTATTTTTATTTCATTAATCAAGATCAAACTTAAATTATCATCTCCCTTGGACTATTCATTATTAAATGCACTCAGCAGGACAGCAAACAAATGTAAATGAAAACGCTTTTATATAGCTACCGTAATAGCCTACGCCTATAATATAACCTCGACCCATCTCATTTTTCAATAAGAGTCTGATCAGATGAGATCATTCATCTCCGATCGTCCTTTTGAATGGATGCCACGCCATCATTATACACTTACCTTGTTCAAAATGAGATGTATAGCGCAATGGGCGCCCTGCGTGGCTGCCGACCGTTAAATTCGACTCCTGTAGTAAGGTTTTTATTAAATTAATAATAATAATTACTTAGCGTTCCCGTGCAAGAACCGTACTAAACCAAGAGTTAAATCTCTGAAATAATCCAGCATCGATAAGCGAACAGCAGTAATAATAAGATATTCCTTTATTTAGAAATAATAATATCTGACAATAACGCAGAAATGCTTAGGCCTGCACGAGTGACAATGAACAATAGTAGGCCAGTCGCTAAAATAAATTTAAAAAAACTAGTTAATAATTTTGTATAATGATCTGGGGATAAATTTAGAGTTGTCTTTGGGTGGGAGAACATTGCTGTGTGCTCTTAATTGGTGATTGGTGAGGGTACGGAGTGGAGGTAGGAGGTAAGAGTTGGTTAAAACATGCTCGGGGTTACGTAAAATGGTAAAGAGGAGACGCACGAGACGCGACTTATTTTTGCTGCATCCATGTGTGGGAATTAAAATTTCTTCCGACCTGTCCCTCGAACCAAATTTCTTCATCTGCCCACCCCCCCCCCAAACCCGCGACCAAGTCTCCGCCTATGGCTACCAGCAGTGTCCACCTTTTTAAACCGAATCCATTTCGTGCTAATTCGCAAAACCACTGCTGCCTGGAACGGTTGCCGTTGCTGTTGCCTCTGCCGCTGCAGCTGCCTAGCATCTCTGCGGAGAGTACTCTCTCTCTCGCTCGCATATCATCTCATTTGCCACTACACACAAACATCCTAACGATTCGTAAACAACCGCGCGTGCACAGGTAGAGAGCTACTATGCAGGTATACGTACTCACAGCGTTGCCTCATCCAGTCCCACCTCCCCTTCGCAGTCCGTTCCTCCGCTGTACCATCATTACCAGCAGCAGCGGCAGCTGACGGCCTTTGCATCGTCGGGGATGCTATTTTCAGAGGCAGGATCTACGGAGTGTAGTAATCCTTGCCGGAGACATTCGTATAAGACGCTGGATGATCATAAACCATTGGACCTCTCAGGCATCATCATCGTCATCATCATCATCATCATCCTCGCCGTCATCATCATCATCGTCATCGTCATCGTCATCATCATCATCATCACCACCATCGTCATCGTCATCGTCACTGTCGTCGTTGTCGTGTCGTCGTCGTCATCATCATCGTTATCATCACCATCAGCGTTATCACCACCACCATCATCGTCATCACCATCGTCACCCAAACAGCAACATCTTCATCATCATCACTATCTTTATCATTATCACCTATCGTCATCATCACCACCACCACGCAATAATCATCATCATCATCATTTCCACCACCAACATCATCACACTCACCATCACCACCACTGCCATCTTCATCATCATCATCATCATTCTGATTATCAGTCTTATAATCATCACCACAACAATCCCATCAACATCGTCATTATCATTTATCAGAATCATCATCACGACAACTACCGCCAGAATGGCATCCATTGAGCTCCACAGTTGCTGCAGTGGTTCTGTCGTCGATGCTGTGGGTTGATTTATGGAGCACAGGTGTTCATTGAAGCTCCTTCCTACAAGCGTCCCTTCGTCTCGACGTCCAGATCCTTCTGTGATCCTTTTATATGTTTGTCTGTCTCTCTTTCTGCTTCGTTGTCTATACTTCCATTCATTCATCCTTTCATTCTTTCTTTCTTTCTTTCTGTCTGCCAGATTCCTACGTGCTCGCATGTACACGTGTCTACATTGCTTGCGTTTATCTGTAGTTACTGAGTCATAGAGATATTCAGAATGTTGGTTAGACCTCTGGAAGCAGGCAAAGAAAACAGCCAGACATATAAATACATACATACATTTGCAGGGAGAGATATTGAGAGAGAGGGAGGGGAAGAGAGACACATAGAGAGAGAGATAGGGAAAGGGATAGAGTAAGAGAGGCAGTGGGTTGCTGGCACAAAGTCGCCTCCTTCACCCGCTGCAATGAAAAGGTCATGTAACGTTTACGAATCTATCGTTTCAACATTTGGAGATCGGCGCAACTGACTCAGTTCTTCTGCCTATGTCTCCTAATGTCGTGCAGAGAGGTCAAGAAAAGTCCTTTTCTCGGATTGTTTATCGTCATGTGTAGTTGTCTGCGCATCGGCTAAAGATTCTGTTCCAATGCAACGCGTAAACAAGTCTGTTTACTTACCATTTGTGTTTCCTGACTTTATGGGATACCTGTGTTATCATCCTGTACATGTTTCGAAATGTCTATATTAACTATATTGAAGTTATATTGTACTACTGAGGTTCACAGTGAAACATCTATGAGATAACGGGGGAATTTCTTGAGGCACAAAAGTAGGTCAGCAGTAGGAGGTCTTGAGCCAGTGAAATGGACCATGACTCAGAGCATTGTTTTGACAGTTGCACAGAAGGCTTCAACGTACACAAAAGGTTATGTAAACTAATTGAGATCTGTTGAGTTTGATTTCTTAGTGAATAAATAGAAACGTATAACCACATGGGTGTATGCCAATATTAGAAACAAAAGCCGTGACCTTCATTGGCCTCGCACTATGAAAACAGCTCCATCCTTTGACGTGTTCCTCCTTACCAACTGATCCACTGGAAGCTACTATGACTGGTATATAGATACAATACAATACAATACACAAGGACACATAGTCACGTTAATAGATGTGGGTATACATACGTCCATCCTCCATAGGTCTATTATATTCACTTGCCTTCTTGCTTATTTACGCACTTGCATTCTCACGCCCTTTCCTCCTGTCACTTTCTCGTTCGTGTTTTCCTTATTTACTTTTTTCTTCTATGTCTTTGTTTCGACTTCGTTTCGACTCTTGTTTCCTTCGTTCGTAACTCATTTCTTTGCGTTCTTAACACAAAGACTTAGTTGCTTCTTGGTTGCTTCCTCGCTTACTCTAAATCGAGTTGACCTGTTTCGTTGAGGAAACCACTGAAGAAAGTCGACAACATGACATACATTTTGTTTAAATGAACGACATAATAACGAAGAAGAAAAACAAGCAACCAAAAATAAATCTTGCGCAAACCGAAGACTGTCGACATTTCTTTCGAGTCTGTCGACATATGAACGAATCTGCGCTGACGGACAGCCAATAAAAATAATGCAGAGATGCTAGACGTAGTGAAGTATAAAAGACGCAGTAAAGACGGGTTTTATGGTCCTATGTGCTAGGATATTGGAATGGATGAGACGCCATAACCGAGGACATCAGAAGACGGGAACTCAACGAGGGCCCTTGATGTGAAGGACGGAATTTACATGCCAACACATAGCGCGTTTTCACACCCATCATGCACTACACATACCACTCATCACAGCACATGCCACCCATCACTACACTTGACACCCATCACTACAATTGACACCCATCACTGCACATGCCACACCCATCACTACACATACCACCCATCGCTACACTTGACACCCATCACTACACATACCACCCATCGCTACACTTGACACCCATCACTACACATACCACCCATCACTACACTTGACACCCATCACTACACATACCACCCAACACTACACTTGATACCCATCACTACACATACCACCCAACACTGCACTTGACACCCATCACTACACATACTACCCATCGCTACACTTGACACCCATCGATCACTACACACACTACCCATAACAGCACTACTACACATACCACCCATCACTACACTTGACACCCATCACTACACATACCACCCAACACTACACTTGATACCCATCACTACACATACCACCCAACCCTGCACTTGACACCCATCACTACACATACTACCCATCGCTACACTTGACACCCATCGATCACTACACACACTACCCATAACAGCACTACTACTCATACTACCCATCACTACACATACTTCCACTGAGTAATGTTGTGGTTATTACCTCGTGCTTTCCTCCCTTCTTTTCATCCTTCTTTCATTCGCTTTTTACTAACCAAACATAACATAAGTTACTTATTTGTAACTTTCCTATAGTGTTATCGTTATCTTTCCTTTTTCCTTCATCATAATTGCCTTCAAATCATTCATCCTCCTTTCCTTCCTTCCGGTCTTCTACTTCGTTCATTCAGTATACTCAGTTACTTGTTCAATCTCTTCTTTCCTTCTTTCCATAGTTTCATTACTCATCTGTTCACAGAATAATTTAATCCCTTAATAATTATCTTCTCGAATAACAAAGTGACGAATTCGCTGCAGTCATCTGTCTGCACGCTCTTGTATAGTGGTAACGGAGAGACCCTTTCCCTTGTACCCTATACCTCTCAGCAAAGAACATGATAGCGGTGATTTAATGATCCAATAGGTCTATTAGTTGCAACCTGCAACCGTGTTACTGGATCCTGTAGGTATAGGTCAATGATTCTAGTTATTCGCCCATCTCTGTGGGGTGTTTATCAGTCGTTCAAGCTCCGCGGGTCCGGTGTTGATTGGTTGGCATTCGACTGGTTCGACGATAAATCTTCCATGTCAGCTGCAGCTGTCGATGCTGGTCCTGTTGCTGAAACTCCGGCGAGATGCTCAGTCTGGTCGGTGGCCGTTAGCCATACATCGGAGATGCGTGGCAGCCGAGCGCGTGTTGTGGAGTAGGGAGCTTCAACACGCCGCCTCTTGTATTGCACGCTGCCAGCCTATCCCAGCCACGCCCTCTCCTCTCCTTCTCCTTCTTCTCCTTCTCCTTCTCGTCTTCCTACCCCTTCAGTTTCTTCTCCTGCTCTTTCTCCAGCCACGCCTCCTACTGCTTCTCTAGCTACACCTCCTCCTTCTCCTTTTCCTTCTCCTGCTGTTAGTACAAATCCTTTTGGGTATCTCTCCTTCTCGTTCTTCCGGTTCTGTTCCCCCCTCTCTACCTCTGCTGGAGCCTAGCGCATCGGTCGCTCTTTCACTCAGTAACTGATAGAAGCAGAAGACAGACATACTACACTGTCGACTATTTCGTGCGATAAACAAACCACATGAGTAGCGCCATTGCACATATTCGCTCGGGAGAAGGGGGTCGATAACCGTGCGATACCACACAGTCAGTCGGTCGGTTGGTCTGTCGGACGGCCAGAGGGCCGACACCGCCGCCGCGGAGTCCCGTCGCCCGCCTCCCAACTTAAGGGCCTCCTGCGGCTACACACGCGCCCGTGCGTGCCTTGCAGCGGCCGCCGAGAGCCGCCACCGAATGACTCGGCCCACGGACTACGGCGAGCCACGCGCCTCCTCTATCCGATTGACCAAAGCCAGGTGGCGTCTGGAGGAGTAGTAGTATAACAGGAGGAGGAGGAGGAGGAAGAGGATGGAGGATTGAGAAGAAGTAAGAAGGGAAGGAGGATAGTAAAAAGTCCATGGATAATGCCAACGTATACCACCACCTGATGATTAGTTGCTGGCGAAGAACCCGCCCTTAGAGAGAAGAGAGGAGGAGGAAGAGGAAGAAGAAGAAGGAGCAGAGTAATTGGAAGACTTTGTAGGAGGAGGAAGAGGAGGAGGAGGAGGAATAGGAGGAGGAGAAGAAGAAGGAGAGGAGGAGAAGGGGCAGGTGGTGGTGGAGAAGGGAACCTACAACACAAAACGCGAACTTGATATGGGAAGTGGGATCTATTCATGAGCGGCGTGTGTCTCAAGCAGTCTATCGTCTGAATCGTCATCATCGGTCTTGGTCTGTCTGTCTTTCTATACATACATAGACTGGAGGGATCAGCATCGAACGACGTGCAGGCATGAAAAGAAAGAACACGAACGCTTCTCCTGCAAATATTATCACGATGTTCTCTTTGATCCTTCTCGTCTTTTACGGAGTTTCCGTTTCTGCGAAGAGCAATTCGTCCGGTAAGTTAAATAAATTTAGTCTACGTATATACATATAGCATCTCTAATGATAAAATTATTTCTATCTACGTTGCATTGCGATACTTGTCATGCATGTATCAGATTTTCATTCAATCAATCGTCATATGACGTCAAATAAGTTATTCAGATCTACATACATAAGACATTCATTATTATTATTATATTCAGGTCACCCTATGCATGGCATCATCACGTATATTACATAAGTAAGCAAGTAATATAGTCTTCACGCATCAACTTACTTACAAACGTACATTGGGACATTGAGACAAATAGAGGAAGGACGCAGGAGTATATAGCGACTGGAATAGAGCGCACATCATCAAGGTCGCTACATATATATATATATATAGGATTTACATATATAACACATAAGCATGCTGGACCATTGAAGGTGTATTTAGATGTAGGCCCTAAGGTATGTAGATTTACATGTGAACATCTGTAATAATATTTATGAGTACACAGTGTAATAGTTTCAAAAGTATATGTTCCGTGTGTACGTATATGGCCTATTCACAGTGTATGTGTGAAAGTGCGTTTATATGTGTCGATATGATCATATCAGTGTGGGTTACACGTACATGTACGTCTTATGTCGACTCTTTCCAATCTGTGACCAGAGGACCGGTGCCGGTCCATCTGCCCTCAGTTGCCGGTCCACAAACTTACTCAAGAGACAGACATTTTGATAGGTCAAAGCAGAAGATACGTACAAGGCTATCATAAATAGAATTGTCTAAACATGCATTTAAGTTAAATCAATTTTGATACGTATTTAAGGTGACTGGAATAGAAAAACAATGAATTAATTAAGCACCGGTTCGGCTGCAATGAAAATCCCTCTGCAATCTCTCTGACTAAGAGAATAGGACTTGAGAGAATATTGAAGCGTAGCTTCTCATTAAGTCTTGTCGAAGGCGGTTTCTCGGAACTTTTTCCATGTTTACAAATAAACGGTTCTCTTTCGTCAGTTACTTATCGACTCTGTAAATCTTCAGGCTGTTCCCGCATTCGTTCGTCGTCTTTCTCATCCTTACACCACATCCTCGGACGTTTCCGCATCTCACTTAAGTTGCGCTAAATAATCGTTTGCTACTGACTACATTTACAAGTAGAACCCTAAATATGGGCCATCTCCTCTCAAGCTTCATGGGACTCCCGCCTCTCTGGTCGATCTCAAAACCCCAAACACTTATCTGTTTCAGTTGTTCCTTATATATACTCAAGTCTTTCCTTATAGCAATCCCCTCGTTTTCTGATTACTCTATGTAGCGCCTTTTTTCTTTCCTAGGCACACACGGAACTTGCACGAACCTACATGTATAGCGGATGCTGGACATAGCAAATGCTTTTCCTGCTCTCGCCAGATGAACTCCTCAGGATTAGATATGAGCGAAAGAAAGAACTTATAAAAAGTAAACAAACTCACAGTATGGTTTACCGATAAGATAATGCTTCTGGTTAGTCATTCAGGAAGAGATAAATAAGTAGGTCAGAACAGTTTTGCTGTAATTGTCTCGAGTCAAGGGTTTCTTATCTTTAAAATTATCACATTATTTCCAATGTATGACTTTTGTTAGCTTTTATACTAGTGCTGTGAAGAAATATTTAGGTTGGACTAAATTCAGGGCGTGATGTCCTTGTCTAAAATATCAGGACAAAAATTGGGAAAATTGTTTACCCTGCAGATGAAGATTATACAAATGCTGCCCGTATATTACATCGTCGACCAGGTCCGATGAATACTCACTCTGGTTGGTTGAACAGATATACCTTCGCTGCTTTGATATGCAAGGCTATGATTATACACGCTTGATACAATTCTTCAGTCAAGATAACTTGATAACTCGCACCTGCTAGGCATCCACGGACGTAGGACGTGGTGACAGGTTTGTTAGTGTAAAATTAATATGAGGACGTCTAAACCTCTATCCATAAGTTACATTGGGTCTATGAGTCCATCAGTGTCTGGAACGACTCTTACGCTGTCTGGAACGGCATTCCATTTTCATCAATGTTTTAGTTGTAAGAGAGAGCCGGGGAATTCGAAACTTTTACAAATTGCCAAAGTACCCGATCGCAGATCAAAAGCTGATGTTGTTATTAATAAATTATATTGCATACGAAACGACTGACGAATCATGAGGCACTTCAGTTTTATTACTCCCTAAATCTTGTCAGTTGCCTTGCTTAGGAATTGAAAACTGAAGCACTGATTTAGTTATTTGGGAGACCAACAATCTCAACTTAAAACTTTATATTTTGAAAAATGAAAGTGCATCTTATAAACTTATAAAGCACCCTCAGCCATTGACGTTACCTCTCCTCTTAGCGACTGACTAACTCTGAATCAATTATCGACGTCTCAAAAAATTCATTCATTCATTCATTTATTCATTCATTCATCTATCTAGGCTGTTTTTTCCCGAAGAAGGAAAAGCAACGCATGATTGCGTTCATGCAGTATCCGCTAAATATACATGTATTTATGTTTTACTTGACAAATAAATATCCTATCTCAGTTATTTTCGTTTGAGAATGAGTTGCCTACTGCAGGCGAGAAGCAGTGATCAGCGTTACCATGGATACCATTGGATAGCTAAGAGACTTGCCTTTGCAAAAGCACGCCAGCCATCCATGGCCACTCCCATCTGAGTTCAAGGAATGGGAATGACGTGGTGCCCTGAATAGGCTCTTGAGTTACCGCAGATGAAGGTGGGCTATAGTTTACTGTCATGAATCACATTCCACAAAGCAATTCACCTAAATGACACAGCCTCCAACGCTCTACTTAATAAATGCTAATAAATATAATTATAAGACATAATAAGTTGGATCTCAATTTCTACGTCACTTAATTACTATTACCAAGAGTGCCATGTTGCTGTGTACCAGAAATCTGACCGTAGAAAATGAGACAGACAGACAGACAGAATGTAGGGGTGACAGACAGACAGACAGACAGAGCCTCTCACCCCTACAGGCGCTTGTAGTCTTGTACAACCATCATTTGAAACCGCAGACTTTTGATGAGTCAGCTGAACACCTTAAAACCACCTACATGTGCATGCATTCTCCGTTGCCTACTTAAGCAAAGTAGCTGTAGAAGAACGCCCATGTGCAATTCATACACAGGTGGCAGATGGCAGGTGGCCAGCAATGGAATGGAGCAGGCTTAATGGGTAAGTATGCTCCTACAGTCGGTGCCAGAGAAATGACCTGAACTGACTTAATGACGGATGGCAAGCTGCTGATGCTAGAAGCCCCAGGGCTATGGGCCGACAAGCAGATATCGGATCCTATGCCCTTTTGCAAACACTCCAACTGAGTTCTTGTAGCCATCGGTCAAATATAAATCTCCCTCCCTCTGCCCCTGCCTCGCTCCTTCCCTCTCTCTCTCTTTCGCTCTGTCTGTCCCTCTCTCTCCATCTTGCCTCACTAACAAAAACCAAAGATTCATCTTCTTAAACTAAACAGTCTCGTTTGAAGGAACTTAATTTGCACAGTTGTATTCTGCTGAATGTTAAAAGGTCCCAAGGAATATCGTTGACTTGGTTCAAATTAAATCAGGACACAGGAATACTAGCCTTAAACTAATTCGTTATTGCTTATGGTAATTGGTGCGCAAATTTTATATAGTACCCCATAAACGAAAATTACTCAGATGCGTTATCGCCCTGATAGCACAGGGCAACGATCATATAAAACAATCCTCAACAGCAGCTGGACAAATAAAAGCAGTGAAGAAGAAGCTCGTGTGGCAATTTGAACCTCATTTCAACGTACAGGTTGATGAACGAAAACATCCATGGCCTGGGAGAGATGCCATCAAAACAGCGGCTCTGGACGGTCCCTGGACACTTTGGACTATCCCTCTGATTCGAGGCAGCGCCCGTGAATAATCTGGCAAACTTCACTTGACTATCGAGTGGCGCTTTAGAAATTTAAAGATTACGAAGAACACTGTGCGCGGAGGTAGTAGGTCTAACACATCAGTAACAAGATATTAAGATAATTGCGATGCTCGAGAACGGTCAATAAGAAACAAATATTGATTCAGGAGACTATTCTAGACAGGTAATATAATGTAATATTGTGTCAGGGAAATAATAATAATTATTGTGTTCCTTAGACCTCCAAATTAAAACCGGTCATCAGAGATGATTGAAAGTCGCCCAAAAATTCAGCCACCAAATTCCACATTGTCCACGAACGCTGTATGTATGTGTGCGTGTGTGTGTGTGCGCGCGCGCGTATGTGTGTACGTACGTACGTACGTATGTATGTATGTATGTGTGTACGTACGTACGTACGTACGTATGTATATATGTATGTATATGTATGTACGTACATACGTGCGTATGTATGTATGTATATATGTATATATGTATGTATGTATGTATGTTTGTATGTTTGTATGTATGCATGTCGGTAGGTACCTATGTATGTATGTATGTAGGCCTACGTACGTGCGTATGTACGCATATTGTATGTATGTATGTATGTGTGCGTGTATGTATTAATGTATGCATGCATTTACGTATGTATGCATCCGATCACTTGTATAACCCATAAGAGTGCTGGACGGCTACCTATAGGAATTACTGAATCAGAGAACAACGACCGAGACCAGAGGCCACAGAGGGTGCATTGGATAAAGTGGCACGTGCGTAGGACATCGGTGTTTCATCGTTCCATTCGGCGTTGGAGCAATGTTCCATCGTTCCATTGGTCTAACTGCACGTGGTCCTTAAGGATGTGTCGACATGTAAAATCGACGAACCGCGTAACGTCACAGTTCTTGATGTTTGGTCATGGAGCGTAGACTCCCTTCAGCGAACAGTGTCTGGAGACAAGAGGAAGATTTTCTGTTCGCACAAGAACCACAGCTGTGCTATATACATCCATTTGGCAATAAGCGGGGACATTTTGAAACCCACATTCTGTGCAGTATATGTATTATCTATAGTTGTATCGATGTATGTATGTGTGTGTATATATATATATCGACAATTATATGTGCATACGTATACATATGCACTATATCCATGCATAAAAATATCGCAACTGCTCACAAACATATCGGTGTTTATGTAGGGATGATGTGTACACGAGGAGGAGCCACTCATATGGTAGTACTCAATCCCTTCGGTGATAGACACTGGAATATCGATATCGGAATCCTCCTGTGCATGTCTCCCATTTCAGTATAAATATAGGTCGCGATGATGCATTCTGTACATGTAGGGGCATTTTATGTGGTGGATTATCCAGGATATGCATGCATGATGTTTGAGCGGCGCGTAGGTTTATATCGTACGTGTACGTAGTCACTTCGGCTGTATATTATTCATGTAGTTTGGTTGCGCCGTTATGCATATGGGATTGAAACGATGAATCTCCTCAACAGACTTCGTTACTGAAAGAGAAGGATCGATGAATTACTGCAGGGGCAGATAGCTCCGAGGCTTCCTTAACGAATATATATTGGCACACGCAGACACACACACGCAGACACACAGACAGATAGACAGCAACAGAGACAGGCGGATGGATGGAAAGAAGAAGAGTTAAAGAGACTGTGCTCTGTAATCTAATCTTCGAGTGACTTATTCAAGCGTCGCAGTCGGTCTGAGAGAAGGAGAGTTTGACGTGTGGAGGGAGTTTGGGTCGGATCATTTGTTTCTATTAAAGAGCTGCGTATAGGCTGATTATACACTGACTACATGGGAGCAGAAATGCATTCGAACGACTCTGTAGATTGGCATGGTGGCTCTGAAGATTGGCATGGTGGCTCTGAAGATTGGCATGGTGGCTCTGAAGATTGGCATGGTGGCTCTGAATATTGGCATGGTGGCTCTGAAGATTGGCATGGTGGCTCTGAAGATGACACGAGTGGCTCAGAGAATGAGCTGCTGTGTGGCTCTGAAGATCGGAAGGGTGGCTCTGATTGTTGACGGGGTGGCTCTGAGTATTGACTAGGAAGATGAGCTGTGTGGTTCTGAAGATGGGCAGGGCAGAATGGCTTTAAAGATCGACAGAGTGGCTCTAATGATCATCATGATGGTTCAGAAAATTGTCAGCGTGGATTAGATGATGGACAGTGTAGCTGGAAAGACGAACGAGGTAGTCGAGGTCACATAACTACATGAAAATTGATTTGCACGAACATCTAATCTGATGATTTTTATAGCGCCCTTATAACACTGCACAACGCATTAATCAAATGCCCCGTCACGTGAGGTCGTTGTCTGAAACGGTAATCACTTGGAAAAGATTCGGTCGAAATTCGAGAGGTCAGAGGGCAGCAGAAGTATGACTCATCTGATGTGGGCTTGGTCGTCTCTGCATGATGTGACAGATAGGGTGCAATGATTTGGTGGTAATGAGAGGATGGAAATGATTAGCTGGAGGCTATAGTGTCAGCTATAATGATATGCATTGAAACTCTGATTTTATACGGGTATGAACAATCATGCTTCTAGCATTGGGTTGAGTCATTAGGTAGACCAAGAGTTGAAATCTACGAAAGTATATGTGAACCTCAGCTCTAGGAATTGCAGCAGCTATCTCCTTACTACTAAGAGTGAAGAATGAATGCCAACGCTTTGGTTTAGTCCCAGTGACCTGACACTGTTTTTGATGAAAAGCCTGAGGTCAAAAGGTGACGCGTGATTCCTTGCCCTTTGACCCGAGCAGCCATTTTGCCGCTCTTCGGCCGACGTAAATGCGATTTCCGAAGTGTCGTCTACTTATATATTGACATGCTCCGGCAGATGTCGCTGCAGAACGACGCCAACGGACGCCATCTGTCGGTCGGAGCGGCAGATTCTTTCGGTCAATGAACACAAGCAGCGCTTTATTATTTTTGATGCAGGGCATTTGGATTAGAAGGGTGCGGGCAGAACGGTGGATAGGGTGGGTGCGAGTGGGACGGTGGAGGTTTCGAAGGTCGACTCGACCAATAGATACGCTGCCAGATTCTGATGAGAACGTCATTTTCAATTTCTAGACGCGGAGCCTCTGGCGTTGGAGAGGGTCATTAAGGGCGACGACTGGGAACGAGTTTCAATCAGGCGAGGACGAGGCGGGGCCCTCTTCGTTACGGGCCCTCATCTGATGGGGGCCTCTTCTGCCGTCGCCCAGTCATCTCGACATAACTTCCGTCCAATCAGTCGACGTGGCTGCCGCGAATCAGAATCTGAATCAGAATCTGAATCAGAATCTGAATTCGATTGATTCGATTTGCAAACAAATTAACCCCCGTCACTACCAATCTAACAGACGAAGCCAAAGCGTAGCCCTACTCCTCCTTCTCTTACTCCTCCTCCCCCTTCTTTTTGTCCTCTTCTTCTTCTTCTCCTTCTCCTCCTTTTTCTCCTCCTTCTCCTCCTTCCCTCCTCTTTATTTTCCTCCTTCTTCTCCTCTTTCTTCTCTTACTTCTCATCTTTCTCCTCCTCCCTAAACTTCTCCTTCTTCTCCTTCAATTCCCCCTCCCTCACCTCCTCCTCCTCTTCCTCTTCCTCCTTCTCCTATTTCTCCTCCTTCTTATCTTCCTCCTCCTCCTACGTCTGTTGGTCGATTTGGTCGCCAGATGTCAGCATGAGCGGCGTCCATATGTCATCGATGGCAGACGACGTCCATTATTATGTGCGTCGTCTGCATTGATCGCCGATTCTGAAGTTGATCTCCGACGATTTCTGACTCATTAGACAAATTTGAAACGATGTACAGACACTCGCACACACACACGCATGCACACACACACACGCATGCACACACGCACGCACACACGCACGCACGCACGCACACACGCACGCACACACGCATACACACACGCAAGGACACACACACGCAGACGCGCGCACACGCACACACTCACGCATATATATATATGTATATATATATATACATAACAATGGTACACAAAACTCTGAATATTGCTCACATATACGGATGTACTCATGCATGCATCTACAATTCTACGTACTTCTCAATTTATAAATATATCTACTTACTTATACCCACATATTGGTCCCATTTTTCTTTTTTTTAAACGGTAGGGCTATGTTTTTTGTTTACGTAAGGGGAATAACAGAGGCATGTGGTTATGGCTATATGGCTATGTGCGTATACTTACGAATACATACTCCTGCATACATGCAATCATGCATGCATACAATCATGCAACTTCCTTGTTAACAAAATACTTCAGTTGGCCTGTACGAGTATATACGACTTGAAGCTTGAATCTAGTAATAAATGAACGAAATCACGCGAGAGAAGTATTTCCCGGACAACTCTGCTTCCTTCAGTTTCTTGAATACAAGTCCTAGACCTAACAGCAATAATTGTATTTATCGCAGCGATAGCACAGCATGTCACAGCAAATTAGGGTCCGATATATATACTGCTCGCGTCGATTCAGTCCCTGATAGGAATTTAACAGCGGATGAGAATTTCCAGAGACTCCTTCCTGAGTAAACAATATGTGGCTCTGTAAGGGTTGACGTGGCTATAGAGCGTTTGAAGTCTGCTCTCCGGCGCTCTCAGTATAATGTTAATATCAGTATGGCTGTATGTATTTCCTTCGGTCTCTATAGAAGTCTCTTATACTCTTGTAACTGTGATTATATGCGAGCCTGTAGCCACAGGATATATTGTAATGAATATCAGGATTCATCATCCAAGCATACGGATGAATTTATCAGGTGTGTACTGTGTATCCAACTAGTGAATTTTTATAATGTGCAGTAGATTTTCTGTAATTCAAATCGATGTTAATTAAATGCAGCCTAATTAATCCCCAAAATACAAGTATATGCATTTAGAGGAGGTTTGCAACGTATGCCAAACTTGTCCATGCAATGCTTTGGAGGATTGGTCTGGAAAAGAGCGATGTACATGTAAATGTCAAATGGACGAAAGACAATGACCATGTATAGCTAACCATAAAATAGATGGTTAAACAGTGGAACGCTATTGTTGCAAATTAATTGCGAACAAATGGCTTAGAACTCTAGACTTTATACAATCATTTAGTTTCTTTTTGCAATCACAGGATTTATTTGAGTGGCGGTTGTAATGTCTCTGGATATAGAAGGCCAGCCAGTGCATCAGCAGTGAAAGGCTGAGTCCTGTTATGATTAGGATAATGCCGTTCACAAGAGGCTAGGCCACCTGCTGCTGCATCTCAGGTGTTTCAAGGAAGGTTTGTTATTAGAGTTGGAAAAACAGCAAGCGCAACTTATGCCATTACATAAAATTTTTACGATGGAAATTTTTATAAGAATATCTTTATTAGTTTTAATGCACTTAGGTTTCGACATCAACCCCATGCACTGGTTAAAGATAGAAAGTTGCAAAATTCATACAAAACAGAATTCTTACAGACCCCTGCATATGTGTATAGGCTAAATTGCAGCGGGTGTCCATGGGTGCAAACATGCAGTAATTGACGTTCTCTGTAGTTGCGAAGTCGTAACAAATTTTAGGGTGTTTAATTATTGTACAGTCACACAACAGCTTAACTGACATCTGATAATAGAAATCTAACGAAGTAAAACGATAAGTTTTAATAGGTAAAAGTCGTAGATTTTTCCCTAACGTTTTGCTAATTAATAACAGCGGCAAGGATGCAAGAAAATGCCGATGCTAAAGGTGTTAGTAGACACATGTATAAGATGACGTTCAATTCTTGCGACTATTCTAACCGTAGACAGCCAGAAAGAAACAGACTATGTGCAGTATGGTTATAGGGCTTAGGCCCTGCTCTTAAATTATATTATGAAATATTTTGCAATGTATAAAGATCTATAGTCACCAAAATTATACATTTCATATAGGAATCTCGAGTAGTCAAAAACTTGACAACAAAGAACTCAGGATTTGACAAGAAATCAACATTAGGGAGAATCGTTTAAGTATTGCTGTTTTGGCCATAAGAAATCACAATCTGCCGACTTAATACCGAAACGTAACTCTAAGTCTGCAGAAGAAATTGCTGGATTTAGAAATGGGTGGAATTTGATTATGATTGTAATCATTCGTTTGCACTTATAGCCGCATTATGACCAGCTATGCAAGAACTGATGCTTATGCAGTAGCATGTTGTGATTGATGATGATGATGGTGGTGGTGGTGGTGGTGGTGATGGTAGTGATGATGATGATGCTGATGACAACGACGACGACGATGATGATGATGATGATGAAGATGAAGATGAAGATGATGATGACGACGACGATGACGATGACGACGACGATGACGACGACGACGACTACGACGACGACAACGATGACGATGATGATGATGATGATGATGCTGTGGATGATTACGACGATGATACAATGACTATGTAAGACCTATCTTGAAACCGTATTCTGTACATACGCATGCGTACATGTACATGTATTCTGCATACTGTACAATGTACTTATATGAACGTATGCAACTACAATGTATGCATTTATTTAAACATACATACAATTATACATGTGCATATGCGTATGCATACATATATAAATTGTATATCATAAACACAGGCAGGTGAGCTTATATATATATATATATATATATATATATATATATATATTTATACACACATTTTTATACAGACAGTCACGAGTACACAGATTCGTGCCAAGAAAACAAAGACGAAGTTGAATGAGCCTGAAGCAGTAGTCAGTCAGTGGATGGATATGTTTCCTGCTCATAGAGTGAATGTGTAGCTGTGCACTGAGCGGGTGCTTTTGAATCTGTTCGACCTAATCAGGATAGAAACTGGAGTCGGTTGTTGTTGCTGCAGAAGTAATTTACAGAAGGACGCTCTGATTGTTTGCGCGAGGATTAAAAGACCAACAGGCGACAGTTTGCATTTGCAAATCAGTGTCAAACATTGCCATCTCCTGCGTCCGTCCTTTGTTCTCTCCGGCTGATGAACTATTCTTCATTATGCACGATAGCGTGAACTGTAGTTCGAGCAATGTTTTCGTTAGACGAACACAATTACCTGAGCAATAAATCGAGGTGTGCTTGCACGTGCGTGTGTTTGTGCATGTCTGTGTGAGTCTGTGTGTGTGTGTGTGTGTGTGTGTGTGTGTGTGTGGACCGATTGCTTATATAGGAGCTGTGGACGTACTGTCCCTGTCGTCGAATCTAATTAATCTCTTTGTCCAATAATTTTCCATCACGTCCGACATTTGTAAATCACTTTCATCCGATTTTGCCACAGACGACCACCGCGTGCACAGAGTGTGGGCGTTCTCTACTGCGCTTTAATGTCTGTGCAGCCACGCGACCGTATTATACATCGAGCATTCGCTGTTCTATTCCGTATGACAGCTAGGTTACAATTTATCCCACTCGCCTTTTGTAGACTGGGAATAAAAGACCCAGGTGACATGTAGAACCTACGCAGTTAGCACAGTACATAAAACACGGCAAGGCTGAAGCCGACGTCACCTTTGGGCGCAGGGAAGGATATGCACATTACGCGCATGACTAAATCCGGGCGTTATGTGTGTTGAGCGATAATAAGGGATTTGTAATACAATCTGAATTCTTCGTGCAAAGGTATTATATAGATGGCGCTGCCGTCGGTCGCATTTATTCAAAATAATACTCGGCCAGATTTATCCCGACGTCGACACCGGCTGAGTGTTAATGGAAATCTCGTGTCATCGCGTCTGCGCAGCGGGCACCAACTTCCGGTCGGCGACTTCCGGTCGCATACGAATGGCTTCATGCGAGCGCGGTGAATGCCGGGAAAGACGGATCAGACTGAGCCGGAAATTAGAAAATATGAAAAGGTTCTTGTAGCCACATTGGCTGCCGGTCGGCTTATCCGATAGATGTCGTCGCTTAAGCTGATCAAGTCGGGTGGCGAAAGGGTGTCCAGGAGACGCTAGGATCAGGCCAGAGACCAGGTCGATGACCAAGCAAGGCGATAGACGGGCATTGAGAGTCCCCAGGTGGGGAGAGGAGAGCAGCAGGCGATCGGTGTGAGTGGGAGAATCTGAGATTGATATGGTTGGACTGTTCGGCTATATGGAACGCCGGGAATCAATATGGAAAAACTATAATAACGCTCTAACTGTCTAACTGATCAGTCAGTCAGTCACTGAGCCGTCAGTCATTCAATGAGTTACTAAATCTGTCATAAAACGTAATCAGTCACTAAGTCAGTTATAAAATCAGTCACTAAATCAGTCAATCATTGAATCAGTCACTAAGCCAGTTATAAAATCAGTCACTAAATCAGTCAGTCATTGAATCAGTCACTAAGTCAGTTATAAAATCAGTCACTAAATCAGTCAGTCATTCAATCAGTCACTAAGTCAGTCATCTAGTCAGTCAGTCATTGATTCAGTCACTGAGTCAGTCATAAAATCAGTCACTAAATCAGTCAGTCGTTGAGCCAGTCACTGAATTAGTTGAACGAATTAGTCATTACGTCGGCATAGAGTCAGCCAGCCAGTCGCAATCACAAAGAGTCGTTGAATGAAAATGTTAGACAATCGTTGTATCATTTATAAGTCAGACATCGAATCTGTCTCTGATCCTATCAGTAAAAAATAATTTCGGAATAATAAGTGAGCGTATGACTGGAAGTAGTAAGTAAGCATGTGATTTAGTAATTGAATATGTTATTGCAATAGTTAATCATGCGACTGAATCAGTAAACCCGTCGTCGAATCGGGCATTGAGTCAATATTCTGATTGTAAATTGGTCAATTAGTCTTAAAATCTGTAAGCAAGTCAGATGTTCCAATCAAATGGAGCAATTATTAAATCAGTAGAGGGAGTTTTAATTCAAGCATTGAATTAATAAGCATTATCTATGTCGCAATCGCAACGCATGACCCATGCATGACCCATGCATGACCCATGCATGACCCATGCAGTCCGGTTCAGCTTCAACCAAATCCACAAACTAAAAAATTATATTCTGAAATTTAACAGTCACTGACTGTTAGTACAAGCTCGTTAAAAAAGTGTTATCTTTTCCACGACCTACTGCTACTACTTCCACTTCCACTCCCACCACTACTTCCCCCGCTACTACTACTACTACTACTGCTACTACTACTACTACTACAATAGCTTCACCCACAATAACAACAACAACTACCACTACTACTACTACTACTACTACTACTACTACTACTACTACTACTACTACTCCATCTACTACTACTACTACTACTACTACTACTACAGCTCCACCAACAACAACAACAACTACTACCACTACTACTACTACTACTCCACCTACTACTACTACTACTAATAATAATAATAATAATAATAATAATAACAACAACAACGAAAACAATAATGAAAAATTGATAGTAATACTACTACTACTACTAATAATAATAATAATAATTAATAATAATATTATCAACATTAAATAATACATAATTAAAACTGTATACATCATAGTGCATTATTGAATTGTTATGACTAGCGTGATGCTTTATTTTCCTCTTCTTCCCTTCGATCGTAAAATAATGCAAAACACACGATGACAAATTGACAGCAGCAGCACCAGCAGCATTGGACAGGTGCGTAACTATGATATATATATACAATATATATATATAATATATATATAATATATACATATATATAGTACAGACAACTGCATCTTGGACTGGTGTATATTCTGGTTCTTCAGACGGTACACCTGTCGAGTACTGCGAGGGAGAGCCGTTCAACGCACGATGTCCCAATAGCGACGAAGTCATCCTCATGAAGTCGGCCTTCTTCGGTCGAATGAGGAGTGGCCGCTGCCTGACGGTGACCATCGGAACGGAGTGCCAGGTCGACATCCGAGACCTGTTCGACGTCTGGTGCTCCGGTCAAAGGTCCTGCGAAGTCCGAATCTCGTCCATCATCGACAGCCTTCGAGACAATCCAATGCCCTGTCTACGAGACTACAGAGGCTATCTCATTGCCGGATACACTTGCGTCAAAGGTACGACTCCGCGCTTCTTCACGTCACTGTACACGCGTAGTGCAATGGAAATTAATGCTACATGCTACTGGAAATGTATAAA
Organism: Bimastos eiseni; assembly: GCA_959347315.1. Taxonomy (NCBI): domain Eukaryota; kingdom Metazoa; phylum Annelida; class Clitellata; order Crassiclitellata; family Lumbricidae; genus Bimastos; species Bimastos eiseni. The sequence continues at coordinate 12,710,895 of OY365809.1, forward strand.
ACGCCTTCAAGAAATTGAATTGGTCCACGTGAATAAAATTAAAAGAATATAAATATTTCGTTAGATTGAAATATGGCTCTTGATATGAGACACTTATAAATAGAAAGCAGCCTTTTACTGTCTTCTATCACGTCATTCATAATTGTTATTGTATCGGTTGTACATGAAAACATCAAGGAGAGAGAAACTGAAACAGAGAGATAGATAGATAGATAGAGAGAGACAGACAGACAGACAGAGAGACATAGAGACAGAGACAGAGACAGAGAGAGAAAGAAAGAAAGAGGCAGACAGACAGGAAGAGAGGAAGACTGAGACAGAGAAAGAAAGACAGAGAAGGCAGGTGAGAGTGAGAGGACAAGATGAACAGAGACAACGAATGAAAGAGAGAATGCTTACGCAAAATGAAAATTCAGGATGAAGTTACAATTCACCTCATATCTACTAAATTTGAAATTGCAACCTTGGGATTGCTCGATGCAAAAGGAGCCGTATTGTAAGAGACGAGCTGCCTTTATTGCATCTACGGATCCGATACCCAAGTTGTAAGTTAAAAAGAAATTATATTGTCAAAGAAATTGGTCAGATAATAAAAATTGACAAAACAAACCTACGTTGCATAGACATTCAGAGCGTTTCAACTGAAGCAGGTATTCTGTTCTATACAGTTTCTGCCAAAAGGCATTTAGCCTGCTAGTTGATCAAATATATTCATTATTTGCAGTAAATCTCCATACAAGAAGTTGATAAACACTGTAAAAATTTTTATTACTTAGCCCCAACACATTTTTTCCCCAAACAACCTCTCTTGTTCTAGAATTATGCACTAGGTGACGTCAGCGTTGGCCTTTCACATATCTTTAGTACAGAAATCATGAAGTGCAGGTACAGAGTACAGACACGACTTTGCCTTTCTTACATAACCTAATACCATGACTTCTCTGCTTCTCTTGAACATCTATACAATTAGCGGCAGAGAATAAGAAGCATTAGCAATAGAAAGCAAGAACGCCGTAGGAACGACCTTCAAAGTTCGACAATAAGAACAAAGTTTTTCAACAGTTACTAATGCTTTCAAAACGCGTAGAGGAGAGTCGCCCAAATGTCTGCGTCTCGGCCGGTTACTCAGAATAGCGCATAATAAATGCTGTGACCTTTGTAACTCGGGCGTTATCGTGTTTTTCCAGCGCCGTAATAGTTTACGACTGCAGGCGGTAACGATATGACGTCTGTGATGTCGATGTACATCATCACCACTGGCTGACGTCACGCAGACGTCAGCGCCCTCCCCCCGCGGCAGCCGAGGCGGCCGAGACTCGGTGCAATCCGTGCTCACTCTGATCTACTGACCTTCGAGCATTTTCTTTCCAGGCCCTGCTTCAATGGGTCCGCTTAGCAGCTTCGATTCTAAGCGATAGGCGATTACTAGTCGAGCCTGAAACGGATTACATGCATATGCACACACACATACACATATACATACACACATACTTAGAAATATAAATGCACCCAAGTCATACATATATGCATACACACTTATATGCATGCATAGCTATGCGCTTATATATATGCAGACATACACGCAGTCTCGGAGACACATTTACGCATATCTGTGTATATACGTGAGCACAAACCACTGCTGGAGTCGACTGCAGTCGTGTATGCCACACGCTGCCATATGGAATCGACTCCCAGCTGTTCCTAGAAGTTCGGACTGTTCCAGGTAACGCAGCCACTTCAGACCTCTGCCAATATTTGCATATGTAAACACACTTCTTGTTTATCATATGTACGGCTGAAATCTCCTATTTTTTGCCGATTTGCGAGTCGTCTCTTTGCTGATGAAGCACAGGCATTTCTTCTTCGTCCCCATTATTTGAAAGCTTTCGATTTCTCTCTTATATTCTTCCCTCAGTGGACGTCATCTAATCGCCTCTTGCTTGGTGTACTCCTCTGAGTGGTTTTTATCTCCTCTGAAAACTTCCCATTCTTCTCTTACTCGTCAAGTATTCGTGATTTGGGTGTTACCCTTGATGGGTGTTTGCTTACGGGTGTTGAACACCTCTTTACTCACACACGCCCCCCCCCCAGTATCGTCGTTCTCTCTACTCCCCCGTCTTCACTACTTTAGTTCAGACCTTTAGATGTTCGAGGATTGATTACTGCAATTCTCTTCCTATTGGTATTCCAAAGGTTCGTCTCTCTCCTCTTCAGTCAGTTCTCAAGACAGCTTCTATGGACTGATAGTCCGCTCTACTCAGTGCTCTCGCATCTCTGTTTCTATGTTTGATGAAATTCATTGGCTTCCACTCCAGGCTTGCATGTAGTTTATAATTCTCATTATGAAGGCTCAGCGAGGTCCTGCCCCGAAACAACTGGCTGACATAATACATCGCCTCACTCAGCCTCCTCCCTCCGTCCACTTCGCTCGTCCAGTAGACCTGACCTCTTGATAGCTCGTACTAGAGTACTAGATCTGCTATGGCTGAGTCTAGATCCAATGCTTAATTGGTCCCTCTCTCTGGAACGTATTTTCTCCTGTTCTCTCTAAAATTCTATCAAGCAGTCTATAAAGCTTTTATCTCAAAACATGTTTCTTCTCGTGTGGTCCTGCGAACTATGTCAGCGCTTCTTAGCTACTATAGAGGCGTTCTACAAATGCTTTAAATTTAATACAAAACACTTCGCCTGGCGATTGACTAACCGAGCCTCAGATTCGTAGTTCTACGCCAATTTGCGTGCGTAAAAATTTAATTGTGTTAGACAGAAAGAGGAAAACAGAAAACTCAAAATTTGCAAACGGGGATTAGGTTGCACAGGACATCCGCGGGTCTTCGACCCAGGGAATATGCAGCGACGTTGGTATCTGGAAACAGAGATCGGGCATGCATTGTACACCTATTGGATCATGATGATGAAAGTTTAACTATATAATACTAATAATTTATTATAATATTCGTATACAAATATGCATGGATACACGCTTGCATGCACGCCTGTATACATATAGAGATAGCCTACATAAGTGAATATATGCATACACTGCACGTACGAATATACATTCATTCGTCTTGTTCAAGTACAGCTATATCGAGAGATCTGTTATCTGTTAATATGACTTTGAAGTTCGTGATTACAGGCAAACGGTCTTTTCTGGCTTCTCAGTGAGCGCTTGCCTGGCTTCTGCTGCTGCTGATCCTGACACTGAGCAGCTCTGTTCGTCTCTGTTCGGCTCCGTTCGGCTTTATTCGTCTCTATTAGACTTTGTTCGGCTCTGTTCGGCTCTGTTCGGCTCTGTTCGTCTCTGTTCGGCTCTGTTCGGCACTCCTCGCTCGCAACGATTCCGGCAACACATCTTACCTGACATTTCAATAAGTTGCACCCAACTAGAGCAAACAATCAAACAGCAGCTCACCTTACAAACACCTATAAAAGCACCGGCTCTTCTGTGTATTCAGAACAACTCGTCTCTTATGCTCTGACAGTGCCAGTCCCAAGTAATGGGCCAACGATTCATGGATACATCATTCGGCTTCTTGATAATTGAAAACGATCTGACACCAACAATTGCATTATAGGCTATCGCAATTTCTAAGCTATTGTAATATTGTAAAGCAATTATTATATATCACAATGATTAGTCATTGAGATTTAAAACACGGCAATTTCTCACTTGTTTGCTGGGATATCAGAGAAAGCTTGGTACGCCATCGTTTGATTGTTGGACAGCTGCATGCTTGTGCATTACTATGACGTCAAAATAAGATAAGATTTGTTTTGGATTGAGTGACTGAGCTGTGTTGACTATTCTTATGGCCACTTTATGGTCGGCCTTAACTAGCAGAGCCTCTGAAGGGTAATTAGCGCTATATAAAATCCAGATAGATGGATTCACAGGCACTTTTAGCGCAGGTAACAGAGGACTGGGGTCGGTATAAGGGCAGAATAATGACTTGCGCAAAAGGAGTTACAAATGGCGCGTGATCGGTTCTTCCAGAAAAGAAGCGAATGGGTGGGGAAATCGATGGGGAGAGTGGCTTCTTCATTAAGGTCCATCTGCACCAGCCACTGGTTACCGAGTGAAAGCAACAGATTGCCAATGTGCGCTTTTTAACTTGTAGTATCCTATACGCAGCACGAAGGCGTCTTTATCTCACACGTCCAGCATATAACTGTGTGGACAAGGCAAATTAAGTTCGCCTCTTCCGGGTCTACTCGTCGTACGAAGTATTCGTGTACACCATTTGAAGATGCATTATTTACTTGAATAAATATAGTGGACGGTACTGCCGATGACCCTGATCTACTATGTACATTTTTGAATGCAATGCAAATAGGCTTTCTCATTATGATGACATTAGCCAGGATCTGTGATTGTTCGGGTTGAGCGGCAATATCTCGGGTGTGGCCCAGCACGAAACTGCGGCTAATTTAATCAGAAACAACACGGATGGAGTACATTACAAAACAGATGCAGATCCCGCTTTCCATTCTTCGTGCATGGCAGATGCAGTTTATTTATGCAGCGTCGATATTGTAAGGCTCCTCCGTGCAACACATTGGTACATCGCATGGCATCAGCGCACATCTGGGTATCATTCATACTCCTTGAAGCCAATGGGCTTCGGCTGTCATGTAGGCCTATTTGCTATTGTTTCATCTGGCTACCCATGTCGATATTCGTTTGTTCCTTGTTGGTCACACACCCCTGCATATAGCTTAACAGATCTCAGTTCTATTCAAGCGTGCTCATTAGGTAATTTTAAAAAAAACGAAGAGCAGAAAACATAGTTGGCTAATTAACAGTTTACCCTGGAGACCTAATCAGGGATCGAAGGCTTCTGCTAGTCAGGGACACCTGAAACGAGCACAATTCAAGAAGGCAGAGATTTACCAGCCCTTGCACGGTATAAGATGAACATAAAAGGCTTTAACAGACATAAAACTGTTCATGACAAGATCAGAGGCTAATTTCATCTCAGGAGATATAATTATTTCCATATTCGTGACGTTAATGAACATGAATACATTAATTATCTGTACACTGAATCTTGTTCGCAGCTTCCACTGCATAATGATCGTCCCTTGTCTTCTAAATTCCTCAGAGATTGTTTTGAATACATCGTAGACCTGCAGGTATTTATTATCTGAAACCATAGAACACCGTTGCGGCTTATAATAAAACTCTTGTCACGTAATTATGCTCTATCATCAGAAGTTAGTGTATGGTCTTTGTAAAATAAGACGTCGTAAGTTGAATGCTTTTGTCATTTTGAACAAAAGTATTGGTTTTGAGCGTTCCACTTAATCGTAAACGAACAGTTCATTGTCTAGCTATCTGTCAATCTATCCATCTAGCTACGTATATATGAAGGATACTTTGAGATTCAAACTCTGGTGATATTAACTTCCCATCAAATCTACTCTCCAGACACTCAGTCTTCCGGTTTTCTAGAAAGTAGTTTTATGGTTATATTTTTTGCTTCATTATAATTTTATCTATGTTTCATTTATGTGACATTATGATAACGATAATTATTAAATTAATTATGATAACACTAGTAATATTAATGACAATAATATTATATCAGCAATGACATTATGACTAATGATAATTCTCTAAGTCCCTGAGCGAACGAAGTATCTCAGAGCAAATAATAATAATAATAAATATAAAAATAAAAATAATAATAGTGGTAATAACAATAATAATAATAGTGATAATAATAAAAATAATAAAAATATAGGCCTAATCAAAATAATGGTGATAATGATAATAATGATAGTAATGATAATAATGATAATGATAAGGATAATGATGATGATACTACTACTACTTATAATAATAATAATGATAATAATAATAATGATGATGATGGTGGTGGTGGTGATGATGATGAGGACGACGACGACGACGATGACGATGATGATGATGATTTTAATAATAATAATTATAATAATAATAATAATAATAATACTGGTGATCTTATTTATGTTGACAGCCGTTCTAAAGCGGAAGGAGGATTGTTCGCAGCGTAATTCAATTGCCGAAGTGTCCATCTCTGGGTCGGGTTATGTGGCGAGCATCGTAACGGAGGAGACGTCGTGTGGATCGACGGATGTTCCGTGGGTGCTGAAGGCTTCTCCAGGTCAACAGATACGACTCAGACTGTACGACTTTGCCATTACGAACCGCGAGCGAGACAAACTGGTGGAGCAGGTGCCTCGGGTCTGTCAGGTGTACGCGGTCATCAAGGAGAAGCCATCGAGAGGCTCTGAGACGATCTGTGGCAGCGAAGACAGAGAGTCACACAAGTACACTTCCGTTACGCACCAGTTGGAACTGAGAATGGTGGCTGCCTCTGCCTCGGCCTCCAGTGCTAAGAAGAACCAGAAGAAAAGCTACTACATGTTCCAGTACGAAGGTATACGGTTACTGCAGACTGTCTTATATGTTACAGAGGTATTGCCTTGGTGAAGACATAACGTTAGTCCAAGTTGGACTTACGTTAAGGGCAGAAATGGACTTCGTATTATAAACGTAGTCTACAGTATCATGCAATGTATCCTCGCCTTCATCGTGATCAGTCCAGACGCCAACCTGTTGGCGGTGATGAGTACGAATAGATTTCTATATTCGTACCCATCGCTGCTAAATGTTTGACAGCAGAAAGTGATGATGATGGTGGAAAAATACCCTGCACAGTTACTGTAGACTATGTCTTATAGTAGAATGATATATGTTGCACCCTCTACTTTTTTCATTTTTTTCATTTAATCATTAATTTACAAAATGATATAGCGCCCTTTGAGGTAACAACAAGAAAGCTCTCGAAACTGTAAAGACTTCAAGTTACCTCCGGGGGTAACTTGAAATCGATTTCAAGTTACCGGAGAGAAAGGTGAATGGGGGGAGGGGTAATTTGAAATCGCTACACCGGTTTACAAAGTCTGGTTTGCATTGCCAAACCAGATAGACGGCTCTATACTCATTGCGCGGTAGGACAATACTCCAATTATTATTAATCAGCAAAGGCAGGTAGATGACCGAGTTGAATAATTACAAGTCTTTGGAACTGGCGTTGACTTCAAGTACTGTGGTTGATCGAAATGCAGTGTCTTGTAGACAATAGGACCGCGTTTGAAAGAGATTCTCTGACGAACAGGAAGTCAATGCAGAACCTTCACCATATGACTTGTGACATGATCATATTTTGGTATTTGGCAGCTCGGATTAAAATCAAACCGTGGTGTAATTAAAGCACGGACAAGAATAGTTAAGAAAGGTGCAACAGTAGGGATTGCGCAGCTGGCGAAGCTGCTCATATCAATCATGGCGATGCAGATGTGACTCGAAGGCAAGCCTTGTCCAACAGTATACCAAAGTCACGAGTGGCAGCTGAAAAATCATAGGTAGGAAATGTAATAGCCATGCCATTCAAATTAAGCTTGGCAAGTTGGAGGATAGTACCCAGCCGTCACATTTATTATGAGAAGGTACAGATTTTATGTAGAACTAACATTTTCAAGACATTGTTACTGCTTAATCGCTAATTGCAGGCTGATAGGAATCGATGTTGCGCATGCTCGCCATTCGGCTTTTATCTGTCTTTGATTAGTCTACCATTTAGTCTAGCCATGAATCATTTCAAATCTTGAATCCTTGCTTTATCGCTTACTCAATATTGTATTCATCTGCTAATGTTATAGCATTAACGAGTTCTCTTAAGTGGCTGCCTTGTTTTTTATTGCTTGCATCTTATCTGTAATGTTTACTTGAAACTGTTACGATTGGAGTGTCGGCTCTAGAACTGTTCAGATAGGGTCAAGTCAGTCAGATGGCAATTGCACTTTGAACGAGGCAATAAATGCCGATTTCCACTTAATGTTTCTTGCAGTGATTGGTTGCCCGGATCTCAGCCCGTCTGCCGGACAGTGGATCGCCAGACAGGACGTCGTGTCCACTCTTGTCTGCAATATGACGGGAGAGAAATGGCAACTGAGATGCGAAGGAGGCGAGTGGATCGGACCGAGGAAGAACTGCACTGTACACGACGCCGGCGGTGCGTATTGACCGGCATGATAGCGCTACAGAATTGGTTTCTTTGTTCCGCGAATGATTTGGTCTTTGTTGATAAGTTGATTGTCAATCACAGTCCATCAATGTATGGCGCCGCAAAGACTAACGATCGACAGCTCCTCTGTTTGTTATTGACTCAGCTGCTCAGTGTTAAGGAATAGAAGACAGAGGGCTGTAATGGGGAACGGAGAAGAAAGTAAAGACAGGGACAAGAAGGCGCTGGAAATGGGGAAGGGGAAAGAAAGTAAAGACAGAAACAAGAAAGAGATCGAGAAAGATGAAGAGAACAACGTGAAAAGATAGAATTATAATAAGAATTATCAAGAACAGAAGAGTTGGCCAGCATATGGACAAGGAGAGGGAACACAAAGATAAGAACAAGGGGTATGAGAGTAGTGAAGGGATAAAGAGAAATATATAAAAAGCAATGATCAAAGAATAAGAGAGGGCGACTAGCGAATCGAGGATTAGAAAGAAATAATGAAAAGAACTTTAAGTAGAATGAGAACGACGACGAGGACAAAGTGAGAGGATAGAAAGTAAGTACAGTATTAAAGAACAGACTAAAAGAGGATTAGATGTAAATAGATGAGAATGTGAAGCAATAGAGGAACAAGAAGGAAAATGAGAAAGCCAAATAAAATTAAAAGTATGAAAGAAAGAAAATCAGTAAATACGAATAAATGAAATGACTGACAATGAGGTTGGTACTGTCACACAAGTGATGGAGTGTGTTGATGAATATACCACACTCTATCAATATAGCAAAGGCTGATGGGCTAAATATCTAAGTCCTGAAGGTTCGTTTTTCAGCACCGTAGACGCTGCCACTAAGTCACTATCTATACGATCCACTGAAAACTTGATATTCAACACAGCTAGGCCAACACCCAGCTAAGGAACTTAGAATCGATCAAGTTACGGTTAGGTCTCTGTGCACTACCTTTTCGGCCTTGCGCTCAGTGACCTTAGATATTTCGGTCTTGCTGAGTTTTGCCTCAGGACGATATTGAAACGATTTATCTCGGATTGAGGAAAAACGGCAGCAAACCTATTATTATTATCCATAACAGAAAGCTTATGGAAATTTAATATAGCGAGTTTCATGTAGCGCTCGTGTGTAGCGCTCGTGTGTGGGCTCGCGCCTTGTACTTGGATGTGGAGCAGCGCTTTGGAAGTTTAGAGATTGCGATTATACAGCGTTTAAAATTCATGAAATGCAGTATTTATCGCTGGCATGACAGATCTATGAGAATGGACTGATAATGATTATAATTCTCATTTATTGACTTCAAACTGACAGACTGCAGTATGATTAAGCTTCATGGACCAATGATCACACGTTGTTACACGAATAGAATTTAACTATACGGCAGCCATGCAAGGCGCACATCATGTCCTATATCTAATTTAAGTTATTTAACAAGACAATATAGAATTTGGGGACGGGTCGGATGAGTCTAGTGCGACGTTTTGTGAACTATACATAGTATTTATCAGACAGATTTTAACGGCATGTCCTTCGGCATTCGTTTCCTATTATTTGCATTCGTTTAGTCCTTCGTTCATCTGATCGCTCATTGTGTCTTTTATTTACTCGGTTCATCGGCCAATTAATGACTGGTCAAACTACAAACTCTGTATAATTATTGTTTTTCTGTCTGGTCTTCTTCAGACTCCGATCCAGCAAATGCCAGCTTAATCTGGGCCATCTTCACCGGTTCGCAGTGTAAGTCATTTCATTCAATCGACTTAAAACGATTAACTTACACTGCTGCGATTGGATCACGCAGTAGACCAAGTTGAGATGAGTCCATTCGGGCTGAGAGCGCCTCTATGCAGGCCTCATGAAGAGGAGCTATACAAATTCTCGCAACGAATGAATATATAAGCCATCGTTTAAAAATAGACTGACTAATATTTTACTACATAGGCTGGCCTAGATATTTTTTCAGCACGTGACTTAAAATATAAAAAAGAATGTTTTGCAATGTACTTCGTTGCGATTTTTCTTCTCCCAATCATCTCTATGACAAATAACTGTCATGCTCTGTTACTTATAATGGATTAAATATGAACTATTACATTATATTTATAGTAGGCGTTGTGGGATATACCGTATACTGAGTCTGCATAACTTCAATGGGTGTCAGCTGGTATAATATAGGGCGTCTAAGGAGCATTTGTAGAGCGCCAAATAAAGCATTTTCTCAGCAGGTGCTTTTCAGGACACGCTGTTGTCTGGACTCCGCTCGACTCTGCGTCTGATAGCCCGGTGAATGGCAGTCATAAATCACGTATTCAGTAGATGGCAGCACGAGTGATGCATATATAGACTGAAAAACTGAAGACACTAAAGCGTTTTTACATGAATACTTCCTACTTGTGGCTCAATCAAGTGTGGCCGCCTTTGCCCGTCGTCGGCTGAGACGTCAGCCTTTCACTTGCGCCAATTGAATTAGACTTCGGTTGCATTGTCTAAGTACGATCAAAGATCGAAGATCAAAGCCTGTTTACGACTCGCATATCGTAAACTATCTTTGATCTTAGGTCTACCTAAGATTCGACCTCACACAAACGTTGAGAATTTTTCACCGTGGTTAAAACGGTGAAACGAAGGAACGCCTCCAAAACTAAATCAATTTACCACCTGTTACACAACAGACGCCGGGTATTTAATCATAATATAGACAAACAACTACCTAACTCTGATGTACTTACGTCATCCATGTCATATATCAGTTGTCTCAAACTAAATGTCTAAAGCGACACTTTTAGGATGAGCGCATTCACGCACTCTTGCATGATGCAAAGAGGTTTATGCCGCCTCTCCTCAATTTCCTACATGTCAATCATTGAAGTATCTGGTTATAGAAAAGTTGTGCGGTTGTTGGAAATCTGTGTTACAAAGAGTTTAATTTCCTCCGGTGAATAGCTTTATTCCACATCTTGCAACATTTATATGTTTTATTTCAGGGGCCGCCATTGCGATCATCCTCGGAATCGCCATAACCATCGGGTTAATTATATTTCTCGTCGGTCTCGTCTATCTGAAAAAGTAAGATTATGTTTTTCGTGTGTACAAGTGCTCGATTATTACTGTAGCGTTAGAGAGTGATTAAGTGCTGTTAAACCTATTGCGACGTTGTCTAAAAGATCGCACAATGCGTGACAAAGTTGAATCTTTGTCTACGTTGCGTTTGTAGGACATTTATGTGCAGCCACAAGTACGCATGTTCACACTTGTTGTAGTTTCATGTAAGAACATTGCTATAGATAGCACACTCACATGCGTAAAATGTCTGGTTTCTAAGTATATTCCTGTCGCCGTACGCAAGACAGATGAATCTAATTACTTAGGAAGGGCAAATCATTATGTCATACTATCGGCCACAGTGATTGTGCATCATACAGTGGATAGTTGATGTATAATCTTAATGCATTCCGGTTGCAACAGTGTCTGCCGTTCCAGACATAGCTTTTAGAAGTTTGAGACCTTGTACATCCGTATGGAAACGAGGCGGCTGGAGGTTTGTAGGACGAGCACTCGTCGGCTGAGATAACTGGGAACAGGTGCACGATGACACACGAGGACGACGCAAGAAAATTTATTTATCGGAATCTAACCTTTTATTTTTATCTAATGTCTTATAGACATATACGGTTGGGTTCCGAATTCCTTAGATGAGTGGCAACAACCGAGAGCCTCCCGTCTAGAAAAGCGAATGCTAGATTTATACTACGGTTTTGTGGACTCTGAAAGGAGCTATCCTGAGTAGACTAAAGGATGAATCTGCTTCAATACACACTATAAACCTAGTCCAGGTCATAGGTAAAAGCGTGAGTCAAGGTGCTTCTAGGATTTCGATTCGCTGACCGATCGAGGTTCATTTGTGGAGAGTTGATTCTCTGATTGGCATGGTCTGTATAGAGGGTCCTAAAACTGACCATTCATTCTAAGTTGGAAGTTCCTATGGCGAAGGAAGGAATGATGACCCATGTTCAATGTTGATGCGTCGCATAAACTGAAGAGCATCAATTCACACCCATGCTATAAATATCGATTAAATTGCGTTCAAGCACGCATACTATTTTATGTGGCATTTATCGTGTAACCATATTTGTGTAGGCCTATGACTATTTAATGGTTGAGCTGTTTTTTTGTAGGAGGCGCCCAGTTTCGTTGCGCGGCGGTCAAAGCGGCTGCGCCAGTCCTCACTGCGTTCCTAGCTACCATCTGGCCCATTGTTCCGATCCGATTCTACCGACGGTGCCAGGGTCGAAGTCTCTACAGTCGACACGCTCCACTGACACCGCCAACTACTCATCCGCCGAAAACGACTATTTCCGTACGTGGCAACTCCAGCGTCAAGTTGTCCCTCCTCCGTCTTGCTCGGCTGCCGTTACTGCTGCCACCCCTTCCGCGGCCGGACAGCGCTTCACCGTGCTGCGTGCCTGTCCCGCGGGACAACTCGTAAGCAGTGGAGGTTGCGGTGCTGAGGCAGGCGGTCAGTGCGGAGGAGGTGGGAGGAGGGTAGTCATCGAACACATCTACGAAAGCCCCAAATTCGAGCGAAGAGACTTATCGAGCCCCGAGGGCGCTGACTCCCCGGGTCAACAGCCGGGTACCCCGCTTCAGTACCACGAACTGGACCCACGTGTTGCGAGATCGTAGATGGACGAGTTTTGGATGCGAGAAGATGGGAGGATGGGTTAATGGTGGAAGAAATTGGATGCGTTAGAGAGAGGAGATGGGTAAAGACTATCTGAAATGCATGGATACGTCTTAGACAAGCGAACATGTTCGTCTGGATCATGGATCCTATTTTCAGTTGGCAAGAGAGTGCTCTATATGGAGAAGCATTTTCGCCAAACAATAAATTGCATCTTGTCTCAAGTGAGTCGTCCATCTATTCACTGGCATCGGTTAATAACTGGGCCCCCTCCGTCGTTTGCTCAGTTGTCCATTTCGTCGACTTCGAGGCTGAGGTTGAGACTCGAAAACTGTTGTCTGAAATGTTTAGTGAAAATTAAGAATTTTTTGAAGGGGAAAGGCGGCAGTTCGTGACACTGGTCGACATCAGCTGTGTAGCAACAGAGCTGTCACTCCTCCTATGCTGACTGTTTTGCTTCTTGTGTTGCAATTAAACTCATTGAAAGTTTCTATTATGGAAGTTTACTACATAGATGAGGAGTAATACACGTAAATCTAAATACAGTTTTGTATAAAGTCTCTGTCGTATGACTTACTAGGTTCTTTTCGTCATGTTATCTAATTATATGTGAAGCCGATGCAGACAAATAATTGAGGGTATCTTCAACTAAATACCAAATCAATTGGATTTTCAACTGAGCCGAATCAAACTTTTATGGATAAGGAATTCATTATATATATCGCATTCATCTACAATCAATATCCGTCGCAATAAATTATTCATCTGCAATCAAATTCCACATAAAGATGGACATCAATCACTTATTTATGACTAATCGCAGGGCCGTACCGAGGCGGGGCAGCGGGGCTGTGGCCCAGGACGCAAATATGGAAAAAGCGCAAATTTCAGGATGGAATAACTTATTATTCCATAAAATGCACTCTTTTAAAAATGTAGGGGATACGAGACTGATGCTAGGCACAGGTCGCAAATACTATTTTAAAAAATGTGGGAGCGCCATATTGATGCTAGACACAGGTCGCTATTACTATTCTCAAAATGTAGGGGGCGCCAGATTGATGCTAGGCACAGGGCGCACTTATAGCTCGGTACGCCCTTGACTAATCAAAATCATTTAACATCCATTTTATTGGAAATCAAACATCCTTCAGCCAGTCGAATTCAATCAGCGTAATCATTAGAAATCCATAATATTCACTGTTGTCTTCGCACTTTCCGAAGTATCGAATAATTGCACCCTCGCACAATTAAATTTGATTCAAAAGTTCCATACTTATGTATATATATATATATATATATATTCATTATTTTTACATTATTCTTCTTTACTAATTTTGTATAGCACTCCTTCCAGATTATCTACTGAGGGGTCATCCACAGAGGATGTCCGCAACGAGGGGAGGGGAAATGCGGACAGGTGAGTACACGGAGGGGTCATGGACTATGCGGACGTCCGCATGTGACCATGTTAAATAATCGCCACAATCACTTTTAATGGTGATTACACCATAATATTAGCCTAGTATTTTGTTAGTAACTATAGGTTATACTTCACGTTTGAGAGAATTATAACCTTGTATACGAAGCTTAGGCCTATATCAAGTTACATGCAAATAGGTGTTTATAAAATGTAAGTTTTTTACGTAGCTTTTATTCAATCTAATTCCTTGTCAATAAATGTCGAATAGAAAGCGATGCAGTAAAATAATAATCAGCAATTGCAATGGTGGCCGACACATGTGTGATGCGTACGTCCACAAAGGGGGAGGGTCAGTCGAATGTGGACAAATGCGGTCAAGGGTGAATGAAAAAAGAAGGGTTTTTGCGAACGCCTTTTATGAACGACCCCTAAGGAGCTCTCTCGACCCAACCCCAGCTAAACATGGACAGTGTTAAGGTTGGCAAAGAACGCGATGGATTGCCTTCTGGGTACCAGGCAAAGAGCGTCAGGTTGTCCATTCCAGGTTGCAAGGCCAGCATCGAGGTGGTTCGGCGCTGCCTTGAGGAAGTCCGAAAGTGATGAACAAGAAGATTGGACTGTGATGAGGAACGAAGAGAACCTCGGCGTTGGACACCTAAGGTTGAACAGGACACCTATGTTACATAACTAATTCGTTAATTATTTATTTAGCCTATAGTTTAGTATGACTTAATTGATCACTAATCTTACAAATCCAGTTGGGTTTCGGTTAAGTGGAGAAGAGGGCAAACTCTAGCTCAATAATATTGAGTTGGATTATATTTTATTATATTATACAGTGCTTTTTTCTAGAAAAAAATTGTCGGAACGCATCTGCAGGTCTATTGTCGAAAGAAATTATGCTAACATTAGCTACCAAATAAAATAAATTTTATAGGACACAATGAACAAAACTCATACACTCAGGCCTACTTATAAATTTTAGAATTAAAAAATTGAAATTGTAAAGTTTTCTAGAAAATTCCAGAGTTTTTGCGCAACTACTATTTTTATTTCTCAGTAATTGAAAAAAATGCCTGATTCGCCAAAAAAGCACTGATATTATATATAATATATTATATTATAAGGGTTCGTGAATGGATGAACAACTTAATTAAACAACGAACGAATACTAAAACTTAATGGGATGCCATTCAGCTCGTAGTTGAAGCGAAAAAAATAAAATATATAAATTAAAATTTTGTTAAGGTCGCTAAATTTGTTGCTCAACGATTTGACTAAACTATTGACGATGTTATTGACATCAAACATAAATCTGGCTAGTAATTCATTCATTCATAACGAGAATTTGTGTATAGCACCTCTTCAAGGTGACTACTAAGAGGCACTCCCAGCCCCAGCGCGCCCAAATAAAACAGTCTTAAAATGAGAGAGGAATTCCTGAGTATAATGTCGAAATTGGTCAATATAAAATTGCAATCGACCAAGGCTCTATTTAAAAAATCTCATATCGGTAGGGCATCGCTTTTTAATTAAAGGAATCTCACGTCCCATATTCAAACCTGTCATGGGTTCGAACCAAAGTATCAATATTCATACTCATAGATTTTATTAACTAAAGTATTAAATTACATTCTGATGAATGATTCTCGTCGTCAGAGCTTGAGTCCCATGCACATCAATGCGCGAGGTTGCTGGTTTGCATTATACTGATTGTGGCTCACTTCAGAGATTAGCATCTCGGGATATAGCACGGCTCATGACCCCCATTCAAATTGGTGGCAGTAAAGAAGGATCTCACCAGATTATATTCATTAAAAAGATACAGAGTCAATGTCACTGGGTAGTCATAGAAATATTCGTTACATCTATACTTCGTCCGTAAGATTAAATCATTTTGAGTTAATTTATACGTATGAGCCATAACTTTCCTTGTCTAGACAGCAAACTATGAGAACGATACAAATTTTCTCATATACGAGATATTCGTCCTTCTGACAGAACCTTCTGAGACATGTCGTAGTGACAGTCGGACGATTCTTTAACTTATCAAGAGACGTTCACTGACCTGATGCGGAACAACAATTTTTCAATAACTTCGCATCACGAACACTTAAAAAGCGACGACTACAACACGCAAAGCACGTCAACGGAATTGCTCCGAATTTTACACCAATTACTAACGCCGCATTGATAATAAAACTGGACGAACAGGTCCTTATACATAAAGCCGATTCAAATGCATCAGAAACAGTGGTGTCGTTCAAGCAGTGAGCGAGATATCAATGCTATCCAGTTTACGGATAAATAACAACGCATCGAATGCCATTCGTAATCGTCGTAATCTCCAAATTTCTACTTGAAAGCTAAGCGCAGGGCACCAGCTTATTCACGAGCGCTACGTCAAGTCGAAAGGGTTGTCCAAAGGAGAGTCCTTGGGAGGTCAGAGTTCAGTTTCCAGGAGGTCAGCAGGCAATTCGACATAGGCTTAAAGCAATTCAAACAATCAGCACATATATAGCGCAATGCACTTGAGTACAGTGCATTGAAAGTACAATGATTCCAGATGCATAACACAACAACGCGCATCGCACTAACGTCAAATCGGAAGCCAGTGAAACGTTGCGCACAAACAGTGTGTTACAATTAAAAATCAGAGCACATTGTTCGTGTCGACCCTATGCGTACGGTTTGGCCTGGCAGATGTAGCACGAGTTCCCATAGTTGCAGGCAGCGTCGTTCCACTTCCAGTGGAAAATCCAGAGCATCTGGACGCAGTGCTCGTCGCCTTTTCCGTTGTTGGGTTCGTTGAAATTCCAGTTGGTGTACGTAGGTGTCTCGTCGTTTATGGACCATTTCCAGCTCGTCGGACTCGAGCTGTGTCTTGTAAGACCGATCCAGAAATCGCAGTGGCGGGTTTCTACAAAACAACGACTCAATTCCATAGAGAATATTTAGGGTCCGAATAAATAAATTGTCAAAAAAATATCAGGTGGTCGGCTGAAGAGAATTTCTTAAAACCTGAAGAATTCCACCTTATATTTACCTAACCCTAACCTTAAACCGAACCCTAGGGTAACCCTAACTCTAACCATAACCCTTATAGCTTACGTTTGGGTCCAACCCCTTTAACCTCCCGGCAAATCGGACGATGAGAATATTGCAGGATATGCTAGTAAAACGGTAGACTTAGGAACAGAAAGATCAATATAACGAAGACTATAACTGAAAACAATAACTTTCTGGAATTTCCCATAGCACAGAAGGCGTTTGCAGACAATAAATAATAAGCGCCATTGATATACTTTATAAGAATTTTGTCTACGCGTTCTCAAGTATACCAACTGAAAAAGGGTCTCCACTAGCGAGCCCTCAGCCATCACCATGTGCACGGAAGCTATCGAGCAGTATAAAATTCAAGTAAAATATTGAGACTCTTTGCTGAATTTGAATCTTCGAAATTTCCCAGCGCCACAAAAATCCGCGTCAATGAGACCTGCTCACCAATAGCGCTACATAAATTCAAAGGCTGTTGGTAAGTTTCGTTCCAGTCATACTCCATAGGTCAAGACCGTCAAGATCTAACATGAGGAGCAGGACATGCAGAGAGCATTACGATCAGGTTCGGCTCAATCCGATACAAATCGGATGGGGGCGAAATGGATCATGAGTTCCGTGCACGGCCGCCTTAGACAGACATCATGTTCCTATCTTACTGTTTTCTATTGGATGACTTCAGATCCTGAAGAGATACCCAGCGAATACACGTACTAAAACGAATAATTTGTGGCGTCTCCTTATCTCAGTTCCCAGCGATCATCCGGATATTCGGTCTTTTAATGAGTGGCAGATGACAAACTATTGACTCATTCTCTGCATCACTGTAAGCTATGTTACTTCCAGTCATCTATTCGGCCATCAGTTATTTCTCACATGAATTTACTGAATTTAATGATACATCAATCCTTGGAATATATATCTCCGATTGTTAATCAAATCATCGTATCGTTTAATCTATGATGTATTATTAATTCGTTTGTATTGCTTTGCTTTAAGGCAGATTGAGAGAGGGGAGTGTGAACGAAGGAGGTGTAGGACGAGAGGGCGGTACGTTTCCATTGTTTTCTCTGCACAAGAAGCCATGGTCATCAATGGCAATGCGGATATGCCATACGAAAAGGTTAACAATTACCGAGCAAACGGTTGCTGATAATCGATGTCTAGTAATCGATGAAGTCAAATGAATTGAAGGACTTCATTATTAAATATAAGCAGTTAAGGTGAAGAGGGGAGAGAGGAAGAGAGGGAGACAGGGAACAGGAGAGGCAGAAGGGGAGAGAGAGAGGAAAGAGAGGCTACTTTTGCTAATGATCCTTGGTCCACCTCTCCCTCTCTCCCCTGCTCCGTCTCTCTTTCCCTTTATCTATCTCGTTCTTTCTCTCGTTCTCCTGTTCGGCCCGCTGTCCACGCTGTCCCTGTTCTCTCTTTTCTGCTTTCTCCCCTCTCTCTCGCCCCCCCCCTTTCGCCCTGCACCACCTTCGTTCACACTCCCCTCTCTCAATCTGCCTTAATCATCCTCTTTCTCCCTCTCTGTCCTCTTTCCTCTCTCTCTCTTTCCTTCTGCCTCTCTCTTCCCTCTCCCGTTCCCTCTCTCCCTCTCTTCCTCTCTCTCCCTCTTCTTAATCATTAACAGACAATGAGAAATGAAGATGAAAGAACACAGTAAGCCCATTGCATTTCTCTTCAGCTCTCGCTGTGACTATCTCATATCCATCACACACCGAAACAACGAACTCGATACACTGTATGCGTCAGTCTGGGTCTTTGTTTGGGTCTTTCTTCAGGTCTTTCTTTAGGTTCGATGTCTTCTATCCTCGTGCGACTCGCAGGAGCCATGAGCCTCATTTGGTCATGACTCTCTAACCCGTCGTCTCTTTAGACGTCCATACATCGATCCAAAGCAACCACAGTCTTCAACTGTCAATAGAATTCCTTCAATGTTTCACTCTCGTCCATAGTTTAGCGAAACACAGAAACACAGGTGGCTGATATAATTGCCAATTTCAGGCTGGCATATTACAATAAGCGTGCTATCTCATGCACGGGTTAAACCCAGAGCTCTGATATACGCAGTCGCATGACTCACCAGTTACTGTAGATCGCCACCTTTGACCTTCAAATGAAGTAATTATGGAGATCATTAAACAATTATGTCTTAGTGCATGTATAATATATATATATATACGGACAATAGCACATAGGCTAATATAAATATATACATGTAGGTATAAAGATCGTATAATGTTAAATATATATATATAAATATATATATATATACATACATATATATTCATGATCGTGAATGAAACTGTTATCACTCTATATCTGAATTTCCATTATTCATTATTGTAATTGAATATTTTCTTAAAGACACTGTTGTGCGTGACGTGTCAAAGTGCGTAGATTAAACATACGCGCCATGGCAGTTATTACATGATGAGGCATTACCGTCACTGAGCAATTAAATATACGATATCATACATATATGTTTATATCTTCCTTTATTTGAATAACTGACACACCGCAGTAAGTTATAACCTGAAGTGAAATGTGATTTCTAGTTTTTTTTAATTCTACGCTAGATTATGATCTTATAGATGGAGCTTTATCAATTGCTTCAGATTGTTAAGAAATTCTCGGGACGTGCGGCTGCCTATGTCGACAGCCGCATTTATAGAGCCCCTTTCTTTTCACAGGATGAGAATTTGCTAGATGATAATATTTGTCGAGGGGAGAGCGTGCCCAAGTGAGTCACGATGTACAGATAGTCAGATGCGCCTCAATTGAATGTCTCAATTTGAGTCCAAATTTAGGTGAATTTAGAAGCTAAGTTAAAAGTTTCAGCAGTACACAACACACAGATGGAAGTAGTTTTGGACTGATGACTATATCCCGTTCAAGTTACTTCTTGACCAAGAATAGAAATCTAACTGAAGATGGAGGAAAGCAAGATAGCAAATCTTGAGGAGTTAATCTGCACGTATCCTCTAACCATAACCATGACCGTAACAGTAGCCACAATATTTATTGTTCCCTTAAGCACAATGTAACAATAAAAAAAACATATTTCACAATAACAAGAGGGAACGAGGGAAAAGAAAAATCCTGAAAGGACAGTAGTCTCGCTAGTCGGGTCACCCTTTAACGACAAGCTTCAGTATAAACTCCCAATAGAGCGATCGGTGGTGAGATGGCGCTACTATCGCGACAGTAGCCTACCTGGACTGCTCTTGGCTCTTTCGATGAGAAATCTCTGCTTTCGAGATGATTCAACAGAGACCAGATCAGAATTCTGCGCCAGACATCTTTCGCGCGCCATTCGCCACGTGACCCGATCAGCAGTCAGCTTGTAGCATCCGTTGAACTCTGGGAAGAAGGTGAACTCATCGTGACACGGAGACTTTGCAACCGGATTCAGACGCAGAGCATCTAAGAATAATAGATTTTATTTGGTTTATTTCGAGTCTACAAAATTACTCAAGCAAAAGGTGAAACTGGAAAAACACATTTTGTGAGCACTTTAAATTATTCTCTTCTCCATAACCTGGCGCATATCTGAGTATATTTATGTAGAGGTGCTACATAAATGAACAGACTACTCGAATGGTCAAGAGAAAGGAAACACCTTGCTTTTACTTCTTAGATAAAGCTGTGATTTTCTTGATTACTGTTAGTTATCAATTAAGTAATCCTTTGCATAATTGAATTTATTCCGAGAAGCAACCGCAATGATAAACCTAACAACGACATCGATGACAATCTTGATTTAAAAAAACTCAAAAGTTTCTATATATGCTACTATCATCAACATCAAAACTGATTGCAACATCATCAACTTCATCATTTACAGTATAAGAAGTAAGTATAATTGAAACATCAACAACAACAATTTCTCTCCTCATTATTATGATCGTCAGCGTTAATCTCCAATGTCATTATCCGATCATTTTGGAACTGTTAACTACACGCGCAAGACTGAAGTTTGGACAGGACTGCGAACAGTGAGGAGTCAACTCTTATCTGTATTACTAATGAGACCGTGAGAGCGGGCGCCTATTGGTTATCGGGGTTTCTGCTGAATGGCGGCTCCAACCAACTTTGATAAGTGGTTTGCATGCGATGTCGCAAAACAGTCGATTTCGGGTCTCTCAAATACGTAGCCTAAGTCTTTCGGTTGACATTTAAACACTCTATGACATTGAAAAGCGTCTAAGATCCTGTCCACCCTTTAAGTTTACGCCTAATGACAAACAGCGAACGTGCATTATACAGGTACGTTGTTTGTTGCTGAATCTGATTAAAATATTGTAATAAGTCATAATTTTGAATCGTCAGTTTAGCCTAAGACATTATTTTATGCACAAGTTTCAGACACAATAATTTCATTCATCAGTTTCCTTTGCAAGATTTTACCCAACAGTTCCACACATAATTTACTACATCTGAGTCTGACAGTTGGAATTAATTTACCATGATACACAGTAGATTAATTGGACAAGGAATATTAATAAAACTAATTACGTACACTACTCTACAGCGAAGCACAAAGGGACCGATGTTTGACATTAAGATCAATATATCAGATTTACACGACACACACATACACGCACATTATATACATATATATATATATATATATATATATATATATATATATATATGATAGACGAGCTTTGCATTTGAAATCGATCAATTTATGGGCAATATGCAACACGTCTTGAGACGTAACAGCTTCATTTTCCGACGAATCGTCTCAGATCGCAGCGTGCGCCAACCTCAGAATATGAAATGATATCTTCCGCCAATAATTCTGTGCGCAGATGACGACGAGAGATTTACGACTCCCCGGATATCATACCAATGAGGCGACAATTGGTTTCCGGTTTTCTTGTCTTACCACTTCCGGTCACGCCTGCTCCGAGCCTTCACAGGTCTCGCTGGTCGTTCTGCCGCATCGACTGCGTGCGGGTAGGGGTGATCTCCACCGCCCTGCGGACACCCTGACATCCTCCATTAAGGTCGTTTGACTGAGGGACTTATTTGAGACCCCCTTCCATTCAATCACACTGGTCGCTCGTGTTCGCTGGCAATTTTAGAAATAACAGGATTTCTGGCGGAGCGACCTGTTTCAATCGTCACTGACGTTCGATTATAATATTATTGCACTCGTCGGGTTTGTAAGCTAGTCTTGCTTATAATTCCCCGAACCGGATCTATTATGCAGACACTGCTCCCAGCCACGCCGCAACCTGTAAGCGAATTTATGAAGCGCTACGACGATGCAAACGAAAGCTGTTTGCGAATTATCCAGAGAATTCAATACGTGGCCTGATACAGATGTACGTTGTACGGTCAACAATCGCCTTCGGAGTCCAGTTGCGTATACATATTGCATAGACGGACCAGCCCCATAAGAGACAAATAATGACTACACAAGAAATCGGTGCGCAGAATCATAGTTTATGAGGAGAGAATACAATCAGATGAAGGGGTCATTGCATCAACAGCCATTCCAGGTTGTTCAAGAACGAATGTTAGATGCAGTAACTGATCCCGACGTATTAGGTGGTTATGCTGGGTTTATGTTCGATCGCTGTAACGGATCGTTTGACCTATAGAAACCCTTAACAGAAACTTATATATACATAATTTTTATATCTTTAGCTCTGTTGCATTGACGTCAACGCATGTCCATCCCTGAATTGTTGCTACTGCGCGTCACCTTTTCTTGTGTCGTGCAAAGATTAGCAAGCTGCTTACATTACAAATGTTACATTTCAAGTCTGAGATGAAACTTTTATATAAAGACCATAGATTAATTTTGTAGACGAACATATACGCGGACTTCAAAATAGAATCCTTGAAAAACCTTACAACGGCATCAAGATATGACTAATAGATAAATAGATAACGTGTACATTGTTGCGGTCTCAATAAACCTTAATTTGTAATCTTTGATCATGCATTTGTCTCACATCATCCTAGCATTTTCTGACAAACGCACAAAGGTTCAGTTTGGGGGAAATCAGGGAGAGTGCAGAAGTCAGCGATTTCAATGACCAACACCAACCGTACTTATAAAATAATTATTAGGATATGAGGTTCTCTTTCTTTGATTATTGCACTCTTCAAATACCCCATTAATCCATGCTTTAGAAAACTCACTGTTCAATACAATTCTTTAGCAATTTTCTTAATGTCTTTGGAATAATGTTGTGTCATAATATTATTTGCTGGTACGAGATGGTGTAGTGGCATATTCTGTCCCTATAACCGGTAATCCCAAGTTCGATTCTGCCTCATGCCAATGCGTTGCGACTATGGACAAGTTGCTCATTCTCAATTGTCTGTGATGAAAGCGTCGGGAAACCACCTCACACGCCTCATCCCCAAGTTTTATATTAGCAAAGAGACCTACCTTCGAACAAAGAATTCATCATCATAATATTTTGGTCCAATCTTTGTAAAAAGAAAGCAGCATCATAAGAAGATTCGCTTCAATTTGTTAATTACTTCTTATTGTAATAAGTTTTGGACAATGATTAAGGTTTAAAACTTCCCAAGTTGAGAAATAAGCTACATGAAGAACTTTTAAGGAGGTATAAAGTTGTTCATATTCAGAGCCCAATTGACCCACAGAAACTGTTCAGTACCAAAAGCCTTAGCGTAGACAAGTTGTAAGTTTGAAATGTCTTCAATCATCGAGACTGGTCTAATAGAGAGTTAGTTAAATACTGAACGCAATTCAAGATGTATTGTGAAAATATTGTAATGCTCCAAATTGTATAAATAGAATGATAGAAACAAGGGTGTTTATCTGTAAGGCAATTAAGTAGTAATTTTAGAACTTTTTCATAGGTCGTGAAACTTACTTAGAAGTAGTTACGACTGACACCAACGAATTAGTCTACTTCACCTGTGACCAGTTATACACAAGATCTAATCTACTACTTCAAATTCATTCTGTTAGCGAGCGATCTGAGAAGAAAGTGAAGGGTCGAAATGAGAAGATGCGAAATGTCTGAATTGCGCATGACCCAAACTCGTGATATCTTTCATAAAACTGCTCGCGTACCGTAATTTAAACAATGAGAGCTTACGCATGACCGTCCATCGCGTGGGTCTATTGTAATCATGATCGTGATGATAAACTTCAAACTTCTAAAGTGCCACTGAAAATCCAAGTGCAGAGCACCAGCCTTTGAACGAAAACTGTGATCTCAATATTGAGCTCAAAATGAGCTTGAAATCATTCTCCGTTCACAACCGTTACGAAGTTAGAAAATAAAGTTAAAAGGTATCTTGCTGTTGAACTGCTTTCGTTCTGTTGAGTGATTATATCTTTGTACTTTATACTTATACTAAACATTCAGGGATGCTACATGTGCGTGTTTTTACTATCGTGATACAATGCAATTAACGAGAAGATTATTCATGCATTGATTTCTCTGCTTTAGCATAGACTACGGTATCGCTCAACAAGAGGAACTTACCCGATAGTATGGCATTGTGCATGGAACCGATTGGGTCCGGACGGGCTGCTGATTCGGAGCCTAAGAAGGATGAGGCAGAAGACGATGAAGAGGCGGTTCCAGTGGTAGGACAGGTCTTGTGATAAGCTTTCATCTGCTTGTAGATGATGTTATTCTGAGTTTTCAACCCGTTCATAGTTTCCTTCAACTCACTCAACTCTTGAAGAATCAGAGATAACGGTGATCTCCTCTTCCCTTTCCCATCCAATTCCTTCTTCCCTTCCTCCAGAAGTATGTCGTTTCCAGATTCCACAATTTTTTTCAGCTCTCCGGTATCCGTATCCAACTCCGCGGTTTCCAACCCGCGTTCGTCGTCTCCAATTTCATCACTGGAATCAAAAACCTCTGCTCGACCATTTGGTTTTCCAGTGACCACAGAATGCACAGAGGTTGACCAGAGGTTGACGAAGAAAAGCAGCGCAACGCCTCTAACCATGTTCTCAGTCCGTATGATAGGAACAGAAGATTGGCCGACCGACTGCGATTGCAACTTCTTTTCCTTCCAGTTGACGATTGATTCTGCGTACACCGTTATCAGTTGACTCGCTCTTGTCCCCGATACCAAGATCGGCTGCACACAGTGATTATTAACCAACGACTTCTATGCATCTGTGATTTATGCGCGCAACCTCTAAGTAGACCTCTATGTTCGCATTTATCTCTTTCTGTTTACATACAGAAACCTCATTTATAAGTCACGACTTAATTAATTCTGCGTTTTAAACTCGAGTTTATAATAGTGCCTTTTGCATTCACCATCTGTCAATCATCTGAAGCACATATAGTGTAAGAAATAAAATATGAGGTTCATGTTGGAGTGCATGGAGAGGAGAACTTAAAAGTGAATATGACCGCAGAGGATTTTTAAAATCAATAGAGGTAGTAAACTACTTTCGAAAGTATTATTATGCAGCTACGAAAATGGGATAACTCAATAATTAATATAGGCTTAATGTAGTCTCTCGGACGTTTTTGTAAACTTATATTGGATGGAGAACTGTAGAATATCGCTTTGGGCAAAATCACCCGAACTACTCAAAAAACCTACTGGGACATATTTGTCCAGAAGTTGTACGATTAAAATGTGCCCTGCTGAGTTATAGTTACTTACAGCTATATCCAAGAATATCCAAAGTCTATATATGCCACCTTTTTGAATTATTTGGTTTGAAAATAATGTTTATACAGATTCTAGAGCAATTCGCAAAGATCTATTTGTCAATTGAAATGAGTAGAATCCTTCAAACTGAAAACTGCGTATGAACACAAGAAATTTTCATGCTAATTACGTTAAGAAGCAGACTTAGATAGAAGTACCTGGATATTCTAACTAACCATTTGCTGCATGATCATGGCATTATTTCATTTCACATACAGCAAAGCATGAGCATGGTCTGTTCTAATAGGCGCCTACATTCTCCACAGAAATCGAGGTTCGTGAAAATAACTGGGTTTGTTTTCCACGTCTTTATTTATCAAACTGTTCACTTTCAGAGTAAAACACGCGTATGTCGGTTTTATCTGGCGAGACTTTGCAGTATGGACGAACTGCGGTAGAAACACGCAGCCGGGTTTGATACTGTCCAAATTAGTCCTAAGTGTAACTGACTTCTGATAGCGATAGCGGTCGTTCCTTGACCTCAACTAAATGATGAAGCTGATGTTTCACTAGCACACCAAGTAATTTCTACGTTCATACATTGCATGTCTATTGTCTATGCGGTTGAAAACCAGCGAGTTGGTAATGGGCTATTTCTCAGATTACAAGTTGTCTTTTCAACAAATGACAACTTTGATTGAAGTGCTTTGATTGAAGTTTTGAGTGACGCGAACAACCGTTGATTGATGCCTTGTGCACTCTTGACTTTTGAACTTCGAAGTCGTTTGATTGGATTAGGACCGCGACGATAAATAAGACTCTTCTGACGTCTCTAGTGAATAATATTAACAAATGGAAAATAAAACAGACCTTTGAGATATTCAAATAACTGATTCAGAAACAGGTCTCGCTTGGTAAAACATCATACACTGCGGTGGCATGTGGCACTGTCGGCAGAGATTCCATATGATAGCAATGACATCACATTTTTATTAAACTAAATCTAGGTTTCAGTAAATTCACTGATGAGTATTGTGCCTCGGTGGGATTACATGCAATTCAAGAGCCTTTTCTCAGACTACGGCGGTCGGTGGATCACTGAAAGGACGCATTTAGTCACGTGGATGCTCAGAGATTTTGCGGAAACTACATTTTGCAGCACTACACCAATAAAAGAAGTTTCAACCCAAAAATGTCGATGCACTCACAATAGGCTTTAGTGTGTGTGTGTGAGGCTGAGCGAAAGCTACGCTTAGACGAAGACAAATTCAGGCAAAGGCTGTAGCCTAACTGATAGTCTGATAGGCATTCGTATGGTTTCGGTAGTCGCCATTAGTTTCTGTAGAAACCCAAAGGAAATGACCTACCCAAGGTTTAGTTCATTGAACACCCTGCATTTTTACCTCGGTTAAGTTTTGTCTTAAGCGAACTCTGATTCTGCATAAAAACAAGAAAGGACTAGTAACATTCCGTATCTAGAATTTCCTTATTATCAAATCAACTTCACGTAAAATAAATGTTACCGAAAAATGTGTCAGGCTCAGGCTACATTTGACAAGTTCTGTGCACGCATGAGGAATTGTAGCACTTAGACCTGTGGTCACCAAGGTCAGCCTATCTGTGCCAGCTCATATGACCATAAATGACATTCAGGTCGGCCTGATGACCTGGAAGTTCATTCTAAGTGACAGATTATCAGGCACTTCTAGCCTTATCAAACCGCGACCTCAAAACACGAACGTCCCCGCTACTGACAGGTGATTCTCCACTGCCACTTCTGTCAACAAGCGAGAACCATATGAGAGAGCGACTAATGGAAATTTGGGAAATTGAGTTTCGATTCTTTTTTTATGCCACGCTGATACGTCGTTTCCTTCCTGGTTGGCGAGCAACACTGTGACGATCCCGCGTAAGTTCTTTGTGCATGGTTGCCCAAAATATGCCACCTATACTTTTAAGATATGGTACTTGCCTAAGCTTAAAAGTAAAATAGTTATGCACTGACCTCTTCCAAAGCCTACGAGTTCAGACCACGACGTCAACAATTATGAATGTCTGCAGGACCTATTCAAAGAATACACTTGAGCATCGCTTGATCATCGTAGGCTGACCCAGGTAACGCTTTCGTGAGACATTTGAAAGACAACGTTGTCTAGATTCATGAACACAATGTAGGCCTATACATACATAAGCCGTCATACGTGCGTATACATAGAGCCAATAATGTTTGCACGACATATAAAAATAT
Source organism: Bimastos eiseni (assembly GCA_959347315.1). Taxonomy (NCBI): domain Eukaryota; kingdom Metazoa; phylum Annelida; class Clitellata; order Crassiclitellata; family Lumbricidae; genus Bimastos; species Bimastos eiseni. The sequence continues at coordinate 12,739,010 of OY365809.1, forward strand.
AGCTGTAGCCTAAAGCGTATCAGTCGTGGTCTGAACTCGTAGGCTTTGGAAGAGATCAGTGCATTACTATTTTACTTTTCAGCTTAGGCAAGTAACATTGTGTTCTTGAATCTAGACAACGTTGTGGCAACAGTGGCCGATCGGTTAGAGCGGCCAGCCCGTAACGTTCAGTGTGTGCTGAGCGAAGCGGGTTCGAGCCTCGTCCGAGGAATCAGTCGTTGTGTAGGGACCTTGAGCAAGTCCTTCGCGCACCATTGCTCTGCAATACGACTGCAATTGCACCGTCGAGGCGTGTGTATGCACTTCTGAGCAAAAGATGTTGGAAGAAAGGCGATATAAAATGTCGATAATAATAATCAGCGAGTATGAGGAATTGCCTATTCATTGTATGACGGGATATAACCATAACTATAACCAACCATTTTTATTGCATTCCTCAACCGAAGATAAAATTGACAAAATTAAACAAGAACAAGTATATGAAGCGGAAAGAACAGCTTAGGACCAATAGGGAGAAAAATGAAACCCCTAAGGGACCAATGAGATCCCCTAAGGGATCAACGAGGTCCCTTAGGGGACCTCGTTGAATGATAGGATGAATAAATAGTCACTGTTGAGTAATTTTTGCGATGCCTTTAATTTTGATAGTCTACAGAATGAGTTAAGTTTCAGGAAGGTAGAAATCTGAGCGCAGGTCAAGGGTCAAGTTCAGTCGGACATATTCGGTTATTAAAATTATTAGAATAATGTTATTGACATGTTTAGTGCCATGTCAGTTTGGTTGAATTCGTTTAATCTAATCCATTCAGATCAGTGACGTTAAAATGAATTGTGGTTTGGGGAAATACTTAACGACAATACTTAAAGAATTCCTAAAGCTGTGGAAAATGAATGTTGTCTGTAACAGACGCCATTATGCACTTTGGCTGAGATTGTCAGCCGCATTCCCTCAATTTGTCTTCTAAAGCTGTTGCTGTATTGGTTCGATGTGCGTCCGTCTTATTGCTATAATTGTAATCTTTACTCGTGATCTATCCCGGTCCATCTGTTATTATTGTATTTCTCTAAGCAAGCTATATTTGTGCTAAGCCGTTATCAAGCAGCCGATCTGTTGGTTTTCAGTTGCACAACCAAGGGCGGTCAGATAAGCGGGCAGACAGACAAACATTGGCATAGACAGACAGTCAGGCAGACAGACAGACATAAGAATGAGAAACATACCATCAGACAAACAGGTCATATCAGGATATAAGGACACTGGTAAACAAATCGTCAGACAAACAATCAGGAGAATCTTAGCAGTCTCCAACCTTGGTTTTCTTACTAGACTCCTCTTACTTAAAGTCAATAGAACTGTATAATTACACAACTATCAGAATGATGTAATTTATTCGAGCATATTCTCGGTGAGTTTAATGCTCGATTCAAACACAGTGATGTCCAGTAAAATACAAGTATTTCATTAGCTGTTGATTTGCATAGTTTATTTGCTTCAGTAAAGAACAAACTGACTCGTGAATTATTAATGTATTCTTTATTTGGTCTGTGGAACGAAATAAACTTCGAGATTTACACCTTTTATATCTGTAATTGATTCTAAAATACTACATTCTTATTTGAATTCCTACGGATAAACCTGAGACTACAAGACGTGTGCCATAGTATGTGATCTCTGAGCAAATTTGTAGCTGGACCCATCTCATGTCAGGAGGGCCGTCACGCGTCACTGCTCTAGGATCCAGTCGTAGTAGTAGCTGATCCTGACGTAGACGTAGGGTATGCCGAATTGGGGTTCGCACAAAGCTGAACCCCACGACGCCACCCCGGCCAATAGCCCCTCGCAGACCAAAGACCCGCCGCTGTCACCCTATTTCATACACACACAGAGACACATACGACATACATTTTATACGACTCTTCGAAGACTCTAATTATTTATTTTCGCTATGGAGTTAAGTGTCGGAAATGTCAGCAGCGACGGCACAGTAAGGGGTTGTAGAGCGGCAGTCTAGGGTAAACTGAGCCTTCCATCGTTTGTGGACAGTAAATGAAAGACGAATTCACTTGGTCATTAAACCTTCAGTGAACGATATAACTCAATGGAAGCTTTAAAATATGTTCTCTTAAATATAAGAGTATAAATTTCATCGGTTCGCACAGCATTCCAATACATTCCATTAAATTATAAATTAAACAACAAGAAGTGATCATTTTGCACATCATTCAGGACCATGTAACGTAATCTCGTATTTTCGTGCACCGTCTATAAGCTAAGTCTTCTAAGAGACGTTCTGGTGTTGCCATAACCTTTTGCTGAAGTGAAAACAAACTGCCAAAAACTACGAACTATGCTGATCATTACTTGTCTTATCATCTCATGTGACATAACTACATAATTGGATACGGTAGCGAATTGGTCTAGCACTCGCCTTGTACATGCCCGCCGAGTTGAGCAAAGAGAAGCAAATACCGGGGGCCCAACAATTTCGTAGAGGCCCGGACCGGGCTCGGACTGCCCTGCCTGGCGTTTCTATCTGAGGCCTGCACTTGCAACGAGAGGAGTAAGGGTTTGAGTTACGCTATAGTCTATAGGTCTCTTGATCGAATTCTTCGACACAATTGCTTAATTATTTATATAGGACGAGTGACGCTTAATAAATGTTTAATACTAATAATAAAATATTAGCGCAGAGCGTATTCGATTCCTGAACCCAGATTCTATTAGCCAGAGAATAATCGCTGGACCATACACATGCGTAGTAAATATTACACCCAGAAGATCTAGGAAAAGAATGGAACAGACCCCGCATGCTGTGCTCGTTGGGGAACGGATGCAGATGTTTCCATCGTTGATCGGGGTCGACTCCCATCGTGCGGCGCAATCAGTGTTGTTGATGACACCAGACGATCCCTCCTGAAGAATCTCCGACGCGCCGCCGGCTGCAAAACAAACCATCCTTATAATTATCTAAAATTAATGATTGCAATATTATCTATGCTGTAACCAGTTGCGATTATGAATGTTTCCAGCGGGGAAGGCCACATAAATGCCTAGGAGCCTGACAGAGGGGTCTGATTTTGTAAAAACTAAAAGTGGACTAATATTTTGAGGGGCCACGGGCCGTCATGGACTCAGTTGTTGGGGCACTGACCCTTTTGGCCCCTCTGTACAGCCACCACTGCCTACCACGGATCCAATACAAAAACGTGATAATGATAAAAAAATAGAACGCGATAGCAATAGAAATTTTGAATCCAAATGGATCACAGCATAATTAATTTACAATGTTATTAACTCTCACATATTAAGAATCAAAAGTAAATCATGACTTTTTAAATGCTAATTAATCAAGAAATATAAGATTGCAAACGAAAAATAAATTATTGGATTGTTAGTTAAATATTACTATGGAATAACTTCAAAATTGAAGCATTGAGACTGTGCAAAGTGCTGTCACTATTTTTACTGGCGTCCTCATGCTTCTTTTGAAAATACAGCCATCTAGATTTAAAACCACGTTTCATTAAAAGCACAGCAACGACACAAATTGATTTTAGAAATGAGCAAATGAGTAAGATAGACCTACTGGATGACGTTTTGCCCCATCCAGTGATTGCGCAGTTCAGTCCTTCGAAGGTACCATCCGCGGGAGTGGCCAACGCAATGAAGTCGAGGTTTTCGTTGGTAGCAATCGAATAGAAGGATATCACGGCTATGTCATTCGGATAGCCGACGTTTGCATTGTTGACGAAGTCAGGATGCTACAGATAAAGTACTGTATATTCAAATGTACAGGTAAAGTTAGCCCTGTACAGGTTAAGGTAAGGTATTGTACAGGATAAAAAACAGATGAAGGTAAAGTATTGTAACGTATCGTACAGTATTGCATTGCATTATATTGTGTTTTAGAGCAATGCATAGTTTGTAAAGTGTTGTACAGGGAAAGTATTGTAGGACCTATCTGCCATGGATCACTTTGTAAACCTACTTAGTAAGCATTTCCATCCATTATAGATCTTAGAGCGACATGAATATGCATGCGTCTCGATATTGTCTTTGAGTCAACTTGAGATCGAAAGCAGCATGAGTCAAGTTTTATGGCCTGATAGTCTGCTAGGTTTTATTAATTCATTACGAAAAATTATGTAATGCCTTCTTCATGGAATTACTCAGATGCGTTCCTAATCCCTCCGCGGCCAAGTAAAACCATTTGTGAGGCCATGGGTCAAAACCCGCCGTTTGTCATCTCCTAGTTATTGAATAAAAGCTGAAATAGGTCAGAGGGGTTAGAAACACAGAAAATCGTGTTATGGTATATTGTTACAAACAAATATGTCTGCTTTCAATTTCTGAAATTAAAAATGTTGAATTCAAATATTCAGTTGGAGAAAAATGACTTTTAATGCATGCAGTGTCTAGATTTGCAAACGACCTATATTTCTTCCGCCCAACTGCCATAATGTGCAAAGTAGTGACTAAGTTTTGATGCCGTGTGCTGTATTTCGTACGGAATATAATCCTGTATTGTGCAGCAAAATTATGGAGCATTCGAGTAATGGTTGCTATGATCTTTGATGACACAAATATTGTGAAACTTTGACTTCAATTTTCTCAGTTGTCATGAATTTACAAATGAAAGGGTCAAACGATTTTAACTTTAGTTAGAAATAGACTAGTTTGATTCTGAAAAATGTATTTAGAAGCACATGCATTGTAGAATATGATTTAATAAAAAAAGTGAAAACGACAAGTGTTGGGTTTTGACCCCTGGTCTTACATTTTTTAAGACGAGAGAGGAATACCTGAGACGGGGTTCTAGGAAGGGAGCGGTGTCCCAAGCAGAGTCCATTCCAAATAGAGGGCCGACCACAGAGATGGCACAACTCTACTGGAGGTGCTGCAAGAGGATCACAGAGGATACTTCTTCAGCCGAGCAGATGGGGTTCGAGTCACGATTACTAAGGGTAGGGACACAGAGCACGACAAGGTAGGAAGGAGCGAGTCCTGGAAAGCAGCGCCAGCCAAGGTAGCTATCCTATAAATTATTTGATTCGCTGCATAAGGGACAGCCTATGGAGGACGTCGTGGAAACTAGATTTTCAGATAGATATAACTAAATAGCTGTGTACAGTTATTAACTCCCATTCAGTATGAGATGGATCCAAAGCAACAACGCAACACTAAATTTTATTTTCTAAAGGGATTGCATTGCAGACATTGTCTAATGCCACCGTTTCACTAAGTCTAAATAAATAAACATTCGTTGAGTGGTAAATTTGTTTAAAGCAGCGCATAGGTCTAATATGACTTTAACGACGAGTGCGTACTAACAGCGGAGTAGGACGTTTTTCCGCAGCCGTTTTGGCGTAGGGCGTTTTGGTGCAGATATCGGATACAATATATAATGTAACACGAAGCGTGATCGAGGATGATAATTAGGCTAAGCTGGGAACTGGAATGATAAAATTATGCTTAAATAGAAGCGGGATTGATATGAAATTATTTACTCGTCGTGGAACCCTTTTAGTCACAATTTTTTTATCAATCTCGCTTCCAATTAAACGCCATCATTTTTCATCAGTCCAACTTCCATTTAAGCATGATTATTTTCATCAATCCAGCTTCTAGTACCGACGCTCCCTAAGCTTAACCTGATATGCCGTGTGGAATAATTTACGACACTAAAGTGTAGATTGTCTTATAATATAGTACATAACATGCAATATTATTGTATCAGAGATTTGCGTCAAAGCGTCCTTCGCCAAAACGCCCTTCGCCAAAACGTCCTTCGCCAAAACGTCCTTCGCCAAAACGTCCTGCGCCAAAACGTCCTTCGCCAAAACGTCCTACGCCAAAACGTCCTTCGCCAAAACGTCCTGTGCTAAAGCTTCCTGCGCCACAACGGCTGCGCCAAAACGTCACGTACCGAAACTAATAGAGACTGGGAAACCTTCGGAGCTCGTCATTATTGGATTAAAGCAATGCAGATCTATCACAACTTGCGTTCTTGAATAGTTACAATTGATCGTATTCAATAAAATAAATGTATAATTATATAAGATTAAACATTGGATATCATTTCTATATTCTATCTGAGAGTATATGCGGGTACAGCCTACCCTGGAAAACGCCGTCAAAGGTCTAACGACACATGTGGAACACGTTGTATCGTTGCGATCAGCAGTTCCACCAAGTACAGTATAGACGGATCTGTAACAAGACCACAGAAACACAAAAAATGCTAGAACAGTACATTTCATGAACACGCTGTATCGGATGACGCGGGAAAAGTTGCAGCATAGAGAATAAATGCGGTTTTGGAATCCATTTATAAGCGAATCCTGGGACTAATAGGGTCCCAGACGAAAAACTTGCTCTTCACAAAAGTAACTAAGTAAGTCTAGCATTTAATGTTTGCATATCGAATGGACTAGCAGTCAATTCGACGACATCAACAACACATCAAATCGTAATAATCCACGTTGTTTCTTACAATGGAGATCCGCCGCAGTGGGCAACGGTCACGGCTGTGAAAGCGCTGATCAGTGAAGCTGCGCAGACGTGAGATTCACTGGCGCGTAACGACAGCTGGTGCCTGTGGTTGGCAATGTTAGCATCAGAACCACCAATGATCTTCTGGTCCGGCTTATAACAAAGTACTGCATACCAACAAGAGCCAAATAACAGCAAAACATCATCCTTAACACATGTGGGATACACGAGGGCCAGAATATAACAGCACAATAAAACGAATTCATGATAACAACAATAATAACAAAATAGTAAAAACAATAATAGCAGTAATTATAATTGCGACAATTTATATGGCGCCATAGCTCGGCTATGTCGTTATTAGGGCGCATCACAAACGGGTGCACATATATATATTTTATATATTATATAATATATATATAATTATAAAGGCCCTATGTGCGTGTAGCTGCGTGTGATCGTGTGTATTTGGGTTGTATTGTTATAGACTGCTTGGATTAATTAAGTTATACCGAATATGGAGTTTGGCCATATGTTGCTGGCATCGGTCTTCCGACGTGTCGAAGGTTTTGTCTCCATCTGTCAATAACTATGTTTAGTTTACGAAGCAGGCTAGCTTCATCTTTTCGAGACTTTGGGTCGATAATGGGGTATACGTTGGTTTTCCTTCCGTCCAACCGAAGGATCTCCTTTCACCCCTTAGGCCTATACGACAACTCGAGCAAGGCGCACTCTCTTGTCCACTGAATCTTCTAACTGGAACAATCCTTCGCTAAAAAATTGCTCTGCTCCAATTGTGCAAGGAACATCGCTCAGCTGACTTTCATATTTGAGAAACGGCGCTCTGAAAATATTCAGCTGAACTTGCACACACCATGCAGATCTCTACCGATCGATTGGCAAGTAAAGTGGGCGCGTTATCATGAGCATTGCTAAGCTGCATTTAACGTTGTTCGGAGGAATAGTTCTTCGAATCGGATAAATGACACATTTGCCAGTAGACTAGCCAGCATCTAACCTACCTGCGGGTAGAGCAAGACAGAACAACAGCAAAGTCGTCATTCTAACAGAGGAGACTAACAGAGAAGACGATGTTCACAACCAGACAGTTGTTGCTGCTACTGAGAAGTCGACTGAGATGGCTGTCGCGATTGTGCATCAAATGTCGTCAAGATAATAGAAGCTTATCAGACAGGTGCGCCGCTCCCAGCCTTCGGAATGTGTATCGTCCTTCCATGTGTGTGAAATACGTGTTCGTATACAGGGTGTCCCAATGACAAATGCGCCTCGGACAAAAATGAAATTTCTCCACAACCATCTCAGATTTATTTACCGTGTTAACAGGATTTACAGAGGAAAGGATTTTCAACGCACCCTGAAAATTCACTTGTTTGAGAGCTGGGATTAACACGTCGAACATGCTTTGAGATAACCGGTGTAAATACTTCAAGTTACCCCTATGAGACAGCCTAAAGACAGAATTGAGAACAGTGTGATGTTGGGTATAGTGGAAGAAAGCCGATGTCGTGAAAGACCCAGAATCTGCTGGTTTGTCATTGTCATGGCGTAGACTGGTTTAAAAGGCACAAGCTTAATGGAACATCGTACGAGACAGAAAGCATTGGACATCACTTTCCCATTATGTAGTCAACCGTCGCGAAGCGACGATGGCGATTTGACATAACGTGACATGACAACCTATTTAATGTTACACCCCGGAAATCGGGGTGTAACCTGAAATCGATTTCAGATTAACCTTGCCGTGTTCACATTATCTCCTTTCTGAATGAGCCAAAATGTTAAAATGTTTTGCTCGCAACTAATGATGATACGTCTATTGAATAAACACGTGATACATATAGCCTACATGATGGAAAGCTAGTTTTAATATGTGAAAAATAAAAAAAGTAAAAAATGTCAATTGTTTGAAGCCAATAATACACTAGATCAAAGTGTATCACATAGGCCTATTACACACAAACAAAAGGCATATTAATATTTAGTCTGGTGAAGAAAATCAAGGATTTAGTGCAATCACATCATCAATAATAGCGCCTAACAACAGTTAGGGAAACACAATTATAGCTTCTGACTTGATAAATAAGAGTCTTCTACTGAACTAATCAAAAGTAACAATTTGAAATCGCACGGGTAGGATGAGATGCCTTCAAGCTACCACTGAGGTAACCTGAAATCGATTTTAAGTTACCAGGAGTAGCTTGAAGCTGATTTCTTATTACCCCTGGCGATTTTCTGAAATCGTAGAGGGTTAACTAGAAATCGCTTTCAAGTTACCTCCGTGGGTAACTTGAAATTGATTTCCGGGAGGTAATGTGAATGAGGGGTAATCTGAAATCGCTACACCAGCTTATGAATTCGTATTTAACGGTGATGCTATTTTGCATTGAATACAACAATTGCTGTCCATTTCTCTGTGTTAAATTGAAAATACATAGTTTTTATTTTGGAATCAATAAGAAACTTAAGTGTAATTTTCAGGCATTGTTGACATAGCTTTCCCCTTAGTGGAAAAATGTCAATTGGCTGTGGAGAATGCATTTTGTTCGGTGGTACATTGTTATTGAGCCACCACCCTTTAAATGCATGAATGTTTGCACGTGTGTTGTATATTGGCGCATGCGCATGGGCCAGTATGACTGCGTGTGCGTATATTAATGCATAGACCTACCTGTCCGTGTGTGCACATTTACGTACGTAAGCGCACATGTACGTATTTGTGTATATATAAGTGTAGGTGCGTATGCAATGTGCCCATATATATCACGTGCGCATATGAATCTATGTGCTTATGCCTAATGCAATTAATGCATGAACACGCATGCGTGTGTTTATGGGCGTAAAGTAAGTTACATGCGTGTAAATGTATGCGTTTATATGAAAGTATGCTCCATCCTCTGGCGTTCTCATCCCCTGGAAGGTGCTAACTTCGGTAATAGTGATAAAGAGATTCTACCAGCTGTCATTGTTGTTATTTGGACAGCGGTTTGACCACCGGAGTCGCGCATTCAAACCACAACCTTGCTCAAAAAGTGTCACAGTCTCTAGGATTCACCCCTGCAACATCCTGTTGGCCGGTGAGCAGATTTTGCCAATAAGAGCTGCTTCAGTCAATGCTAAACTGTGCTGCACGTCTCATCTATACCATTCTTACCAAACACACTATTCTTCATTAGTTTAAAAAAGTCTTTCTCGAAATCGTTGGTGGCTCTGGTCCTCAGGTTGGTATTTAGATCGATATACTTTCTCAACCAAGCACTTTTTTCAAATTTAATTCCGCGATGAATTTTGGTTATCTTCAAGCCTAGGCTTTCATACAGCTTTAAATTTTCGTAATGGAGCATGTACTTTTCTTTATCACACAGGTTTGGTATAAGTTTTGGAACATCCGATTCTTTAACCTTAACACTCTCTGGAGCAAGAGGATAGTCGCTGTGAAGATCGTGCAAATCTTTCGGATATTCCAAGTCCACTTCTAATATACACGGTGTTGATCTCCAATCGCTTAGCTCATCGTTACTCATCCACTGGAACCCATGAGTTGGTAGATTCTTACACATTGCCCATCCGTACAGGTTGTTCGCGTCTAAATAGGTTATAAATGTCGAAGGCTTGCTTTCGTCAAACGCAGGCATCTACTTATTGTTTGCTTGCCCATAACGGTGTGAAATAGTACTTGCACCACCTCTTATACCGTGTTTAACCATTAGTATCATATCGTAATCGCTCAACAGCTCCAACTCTACTCCAGTCAACTTCAAAGCTGCGTCCCAAGCAAGACCTGGTGAAGTATAATACCAGGCGGGATCCAGGTCATAGTTCTCACTGCAGACGTCTCTGAAGTTCTCAAATACATCAGCAAGCAGGAGAACGTCAGACAGGTAATATAAATCGTGGTATTCTCTCAAAGTCTTAAATCCGAATTCATTCCATACCGTCTGTGCGTGGTTGTAGTCTTCGTCACTGATGCCAGAGTCGTTAAGTTTCGAATAGAACGCGGACTTTGGTGGAAGTTTTGTTTCGTTCAGTCGTTCGACGGAATCAACATAGTCATAAGTATAGACACCTTTTCTAAGTAGGAGGTCGAGCTGTTTACCAGAACAGTGCTTGCTTAGATTCTTACACTGATCTTTCCTTAGACTTCTAGATAAAGCATCAAGACTCGATACCACGAATCTAAAACTATCGATGAAACGTAATTCACGTTTAACTAATATTTCCTTATTTTCTTCATTCGTAAATTTATCGACTACGACTTCTCTGCTAAATGAGATGTACTTTTCTTCGTTGCAGGGAATGCAGTTAATCTTTTCGTTATCTTCACCTCGTAATTTCTTTACGAATAGATGACGTTGGTAACCGGATAGATTATGGAACAATACTGCGAAAAACTTGGGAACTTTATAGTTTAGATTACAGCTTTTATGAGTGGCGCCTTTAAATTTACCGGTGAGGTGACAGTGATCTCTAACTCGATCTTTACCCAGTTCGCCTTCGCATATGTGACAAACTGTAGCCGAGTCGTACAGAGCCTTGTCTTTCTTTCCGAATATCATTTTCTTTGGAAATTTAAATCGATTATAAATACCTTTTATATTATCTATAAGAGTGTCGACAAATATCTGTGCTACATCGTCGTCTTCGTTCTCTGCTGTGAAAGTCACCGGATCTTGTGAATACAGATCATCATCAAAACATTTTATGTAATAGCAAAAGTAGCTAGGAGTGTGTTTTTGATATTTGTTGGTGTAAGCCGTGCTGGGATCTGGTTGACAAGTGTCTATAGGTTTAATGAAACTTTCGAAATCGGCGTACACTACAAAGGGGACTCTCATCTTTCTATAATAATTTTTGAAACTCAGCATAGTTCCTGGTTCTGGAAGTTCTATCTTTTGGGCGTCGTGTTTGGAACAGTACTCGGTGTGCTGGCGTAGCGAATCTTTTCTACTAAAACCAATTAAGCATCTTTTACAATGGTACATCGACGTACTGGTGTTTTCTGTTTGTTCCGCCATCAATCTGTTAAAGTTCTTTATCCAACAAAAATGCTTCTTTTCTTCTTTAGAAATGAGTAGCAGATCTACACACTTATCGTTCTCATGCTTTGATAAATATAACGGGAATAGACGGACATCTTTCTCGAAACCAAAGATATTAATACTAATATTATTATTTCTCTCAAACTTATTTATAACATTAGCATCTGCA
>OY365809.1:13417534-13568529 GCA_959347315.1 Bimastos eiseni
CATTTGAATCCTCGTAAACAATTATAGCCTACGACGCTTTATTTATGAAGGGTTCATTGATAATTAGCCGTTATTATCTGCATGCGTTTGGTGTCAGTGCCATTATGCACATATGGTGCACTTCAAGTTCAGGTTAATCGTGCCAAGTGCGTTATCTGCGGTAGGCCTACTTGGATGTGAAAAATTCCGTTACATATCTGTCCATAATTAGTGGTTTGAGTATCTGGGTAGGCTTACAAATCCAGTGACAATGGCAACCAATAACGACAATTGTTATCAAACGCTACCTAAGATATAAAGCATGTCTCAACGACCTAATATATATTGTAGGCACTACATAGGCCTATATATATAAATATGTATAGACAGTTTGGTTCCGATGAAGAAGGAAATGTTTATACGAAAATAATACTTCTGACCACATCTCACCACACCTCAATGTTCATTGCAGCGTGGCTAAACTCTTGAAGATTTGTTCCGCCCGATTCTTCATTGTCATCTTCCATTCCCTATGTGGTCTTCCTCTTTTGTTTGTTCCATCCATTATTCCATTTATGCTTGACTTTATTATTCATAGAATAAGGTCTATATAATTACAATAAAATACTGGCACAGCAATCATGCTTCAAGTAGGCCCGCAATCATCCTAAATTAAAGACATAATATGCATGTGGGCAGACAGACAGACAGAGATACAGACAGGTAGACAGACAGGGAAAACAGACAGCCAAACAAATACAGAGACAGACAGACACATCGACGGATACAAAGTGTTTCAGTAAGCAACCCAGGGAGGGAGAGCATGCAGGGCTCATCTATTACAATAAATGATCATCATATGCATACACTGTCATCGCATGGGTGCAACCTGTAGCAGCTCAGACAGTCGTATACGTATGCACGAGACAGACGTTGGATGGAAGCATTTAGATCTGTGGAATATTCAGAGAACGGTTTTCAAAGGCACATCAAGAATTAAAGACCACCGAGTATAGACCCATTCTGCTGCAGTTACATATGCCTTTCGATAGCCTCGATAGTCCTACCGAATACCGAAGTAGCCAACGTGTATCTGTTTTCTATAGTTCGCACTGAAAGGTCGGAAAATGGTTTGTGTCACGAGTTAGGTAGGCCCAATCCTCTGCACTCCTCCTCTGACGAAAGTGAACAACTGTTCAGACATATAGGCTGATATATAGACTCTATTGACAGACGTTCAGAAACATGGCGACCTCAGATTGAGCACATTGTGCCATATATTTATAGGTCTATGCAAATCCGTATCACGTTAAGCTGTCGTGTGCGACTGAGCGTCCTAATAGAAAAGCAGTTGGCGTCTGAAACGAAGCACGCTTTCCTTCCCACTCCTTCTGAGCTTTAGACATACATACAGCCGCCACATCAGATCCGGAGTCGCTGCACTTGCGTCAAGGTTTCAGTTTACCTTGTTGTGACCTGTGTAAGACCTGAGTCTTGGAAGCTTCATACAAAGGAGGAAAAATGCCGATATTTCGTAAGTCTCAGGTGTCTGGCATTTTGGGTGAAATTAGAAAAACGCTATTGCAACAATGCCGCCCGATTCTGTTGAAAGACATCGATCCCAAGAAGATCCTGGATTGCCTGACGTTTTCCGGAGAAGAAGGGTTTAGGGCCGAGATCCAAGAGCAGATCCTAGCCGCTCCGACGCGTGAGGAGCGGGTGTCCCTGCTGCTGGAGCGCCTGGAAAGCCGGAACGAGACGACGTTCGGCTTTTTCATGGAGGCTCTGAGAACGCGCTATCGACATCTCCACTTCCTCATGGAGGAGATGTTGGCACGACTGCTGAAGAGCGCGGAAAACGGCTGCGGCGATCAGTACACCGTCAACCACGATGAGGATGAGCGCAGACGAGTCACCGGGGTACAGGTGCGAAAGACTATTCGCACCTGTATGAAGCGCATGGCGGAAGAGACCGACGTGGGACAGGACTCTGAGGCGGAGGAAGACCCGACAGAAAGCGACCTACATGTCGAAGACGACGCAGCGGCCGATGAATACCTGAGTTGCTACTCGCTGACGCTATGTGGAGGATGTAATCCACCTTGGATCAAGCACGCCACAGGTCCACCCCAGTCTTCCGCACCAACCACATCTTGGACCGCTGCCATGGTCAAGGACTACCTGTTCCGAAGGGTGGAACGTGAAAGCATTCCCAGGTGGTTGGCGAAGACCCCGGCTGTTGGATGTCCAGTCTACGTAATGGACAGCGAAATATGCAACGGTACGACCACCTCCTCGACCAATCTCCACAACCGCGGAAGGAAGCGCTCGACAGAGAGCGGCAATCAAGTCAAGCTCGCCTCTCCGATGAGGTCAATAGCACAGCCGAACAGGCAGACACCTATGAGACCCATTTTCCCAGAAGCAGACAATCTACCCAGCATTCCATCCACACCGAAGACGCCCAACAGCTTTCCCTTGGCTCAGCAACAGCTGCAGCAACCTCCGCCGATCCCACCCAAACCCGGAAACCTATCGTCGATTCGAAACAACCCTCCTATCTTCCGCAGCAAGTCGTCTGGAGCAATGGTAGAAAAGTCTTCCAGCCCACTAGGAAGAACTTCCTCCAGAGTTCACAGTGTTTTCACCGACCCTCCTCCAGAACTTCCCGCCAGGGTAGTCCAGTCGCTAACCTCCAGATCCCCAGTCTCAGATGTAACCAGTTTCCCGGAAATGCTGGGCTGCTGCAGGGAAGAAGAAGAAGAAGAACGAGAGAAAACGGTTTCCAGAAGTTTGAAGGCCTCGCTATCTCTTCCACAGAAACTCTCCGATCGGAAAATCGACGACGACGATTCTTTGAACTACAACGTCAGCATCGGTAGCAGTGCCAGTGCTGAAAGTGTTGAAAAATGGGACGGGAAAGCCACCGTTAGAGAACGGAAAGAAAGTCAAGACGAGATGGAGAGCGGATACGAACAGGTGGCGCCACCTCTGCTAAGGCGCGACTTACAGAACAACGATTCCAGTATACAGCAGTGTGCAGACAACAGAGTCAACGGAGGTAGTCAAAGTCAACCATGTCAAAAGAACTCCGACGAGATCACCGAAGCGGAACATTTACGCATCTTTCGGTTGTCCAAAGATAGCAACCGAACCACCTGTTTATCTGCGACCACACCTGGAAGTCAGGATGTAGGACGAAGGCGCGTGGCCCTTCCGGACAAAACACTTACCGCCAAGAGACAGACGATCGACGACCTAGTCAGAATCGACCCACAATTCCTTTACAAGCGACTGAGCTTTGAAGAGGCGTTCGCAGAGAACAGCTTCTACGAGGACATCGAGCTGTTCCAAGGTGGCACAAGTTCCCCAACGGAAACCAATTTCTACCTCGATCCTCTGTCCACCTCCAGACACCACTTGTCGAAGAGTCTCAGCCTGCCGAACTACCGCCCCATGACCGATCGCAGGCAGTCCCTTTTGACGCGCGTCAACAGAAAACTTCTCATAAGAGGTACCATCCTCATAGTCGCCGATACAATCGAGTGCTTCATAAATGCCAGCCAGAAGCCCACCGACGACGACAGACCTTCTGACGAGGACGAAGAGTCGACCGCCTTTGAAGGAACCCTGCTGGCATACGACAGGGACGGCTGCGCCTACTACCTCAAGCCATCGCTCGTGAGGCGGTACGAAGACCCAGCCGGAGAGAGCTGGTTCTATCCTGTCCCACTGACGGCCAAACAGGCGGCTCTCTTCTTGGCGAAGGAGAAGCAGGACGGCTGTTTCATCGTCTACAAACCTTCCACGGATGCTGCTGCAGGTGTTGATGTGGACCTTGTCTTCCTGCTGTCCGTCTCTCGTGGTGATGACGTACTGCACTACCGTGTGGTAGAGAACAGCGGTGGTGACCTGATGGTTGAGGGACACAACCGATCCTTCCTGTCCGTCGGCGATCTAGTGGACTACTTCAAGCGAAATAAGAGCCTCCTAGCAACAAGACTTCGGCGTCCGCTGAGGGAGGCCCGCATGCCCATAACGCCCGGTTATCACTACGACTCGAGGCTTGAAATCGCCCGTAGCAAGCTCGTTCTTGACGGCAAAATCCTCGGCAAGGGACGCCTCGGCGTGCTCTGCCTAGGGTCGTACATGCAGGACACTCGAGTCGTCGTCAAGGTTTTGCTAAAGAGCGACGCAACGACGAACGACGAAGATGACTTCATCCAGGAAGCTCTCGTCCTTGCCGAACTACGTCACGCCAACGTCATCAGACTCATAGGCGTCAGCTGCGTCCGACCATTCTACATCGTCACAGAGTTCGTCCAGATGGGAAACCTCCAGACCTGTCTCGCCACTTCCGTCGTTTCCGTAGATGACACCAGCCAAGTCCTGGACGTCTGCAGCCAGGTTCTGATGGCTGCCGAATACCTGGAGAGCAGATGCTACGTCGTCCATCGCAATCTCTGCGCTCAGTCGTTCCTCGTCACAGACGACCGGGCCATCAAACTCGCCGGGTTTGACCGGGCCAGGCTCGTCTCGAAGGACGACGAGTACCGCGGCGAGAAGAGCGAGAAGGTTCTCGTTAAATGGGCGGCACCGGAAGTGCTCTTCGACCAACGGTACAGCACCAGGTCGGACGTCTGGGCGCTGGGAGTCGTCTTCTGGGAAATATTCAGCGCCGGTGCCAGACCCTACTACCTCCTGTCGGCAGAGCTGGCTGCGGTGTACGTGACCGAGGGAGGCAGACTGGACCGACCGCACAAGATGCCGATAGACCTTCACACATTGATAATGCAGTGTTGGAAGCAGCTGCCCCAGGAACGACCGTCAGCTGTTGAAATGAACGACGCCTTCAAAAGCCTCTACAGCAACTACAACCTCACACACATCTGCAAAGACATTCTTGCCACTCCCGTATCCGACAATCGCAAGTTTCCACCACTTCCCAAACTCCGGCTCCAGTCGACAGCATCCTCTACTCCAACAACCACGTCGTCGGTGGCCCTTAGAATTCGAAGGGCGGCCAAGTCCCAGTCACCGGCCAACAGCCGAGCAGTCAATAACCATCACTTCCAAACGCTGGAGCTGCCGAAGTCTTCGAAGAGACACGCCTCCAGATCAGCCGAGTCCGCGTCTAATTCTTCGCAGGAGCTGTCTGCTTCCGAATCGAATGGAGGAGGAAGCTCCAACAACCGAGGAAAGACGCTTCACAACAGCTTCCGATCATTCGTCAACACAATGACCAGAAAATAATCAACCCCTCGATCGACACTCCAAAATCCGATGACCAGACCGCCATGGGCTCGTCATAACCAACGAGTGTATAAAACCATTTAAAGGGTGGCTGCCATATGAGACTAATTTAAATTCGTTTGCAGGTGATGTGAAAAAGACCAGTTCGACCTTGAGATTCATGCAATTGCAAATTACTCATCTGTGGCGGCGTGGGTAACGGTGGGTTCAATGCTTTCAACCACCACTTCGTTGCATATCTACCGCGTATCGGCTGCTTGCGGTCGTTTACCGAAAGAGCCACCTAAGCAACTCCGCGTATTCACCATGCTCCATGCTTACAGCGGTTCAATCATCATGCACCCCAGTGCGAGTTACGGGAAGCCAATACAAACAACCGGGGCCACTTAAACAGTCGGCGAACCACTTGCGTAACGTCTACACTCTACAGCCGTTAGACATGCAGTTTGAATCACCTGCCGACCACCATTTTTCCAGAGGCGCGTTTACAGAAAACGGGGCCCTAGGCGCAAACAAGTTTGGGGCCCTCCGAATTTAAGCACTGAATCTGAGGGGCCCGTCTATAAATTACGTCACGCACCCACTGGAGGCGTCATACATCTGTGACGATTTGTGACTAAGGGGATGGAGTCTGAGATACGTGAATCACATCAAATATCGAAATACGCAACTTTATTTTTAAATTTCACTTAATTAAACAGTGAGCCAAATTCTGGTGGCGAAGAAGCTCATAACACGCAGCCTTCGCTCTTACCAATACAGCAAATCGAGCCAATTGATATTCACATTAACAAAGCAATTATGAATTACCACAATACACCTGTCATGTGAATGCTTGGCTGCATACATAGAGCATATAAATTATTATATTTAAAATATTTCAAACGTGAGATATGTTATTTTGTATGAAAAGTTTTCATTCATTTGGGGGCTCTCTGAGAGAGATGTTATTTTTTATTTAATGTTTTCATTCATGTGATGACCCACTGAGATGTTATTTTGTATGAAATGTTTTCATTCATTTGTTGGCACCTGAGACGTCATTTTGTATTTAATGTTTTCATCATTTGGGGGCCCTAGTGCGCCTATAGGTAAATGCGCCACTGCATTTTTTCCCCATTCCACACCTCTGTGATCAATCACAAAACCAAAATTCATGTTACACACAATTACACATAAAATTTGACTTTCATGTTCAAGTTGAGTCAACATAATAATTTGTGCTGTATTATACAAAAAATTCTGAAGCAAACATTCAGCCTTCAGTCCTTCACGTTCTTGTCACTGATAGAAAGAACTTCATAGGCCCAATGCTTATCTTCAGGCTGACAAAAGACTTGAGAAATATCTTAAATAATCAGAGACCATAACCATAATAGTATTAGTGCCCATAAACACAATAGAACAATAAAGACAACCTATTTCACAATAACAAGGGGAGCTAGAGAGAAGAAAAACCCTTAAATGATAAAATTCAGTAACTTAGTTTGAGACTTAACTAGTTAACTAAAAAGTTCAAGAGACTATTAGAAAAGTTAGAGAATAGGTAGGTAATAAAGAAAAGTTTTGAACATTATTATGTAAGGAGTCATTAATTAATTGTCTGATTGAAACTTTTATAGTATTTGTTCGGAAAATAAATTGGCATATAAGTACTAGGCACACGCAGACCAAACGGTTTAACTTCAGATGAGTGGAAAATTTTGCAATCAAACACACATGGGACCCATGATCTGGAATAGCATGTCATCTATCCTTCGTTCACAATCTAGCATATTATGTGCATTTAAAACAAAATTTACATGATTTTTTAAGTTAAACTTCTGTCCCTTCAGGGTTTTTCTATCCTACCTAACAGCCAAAAGGAGTTTCATAACAACCATAGCAATTATCTGAAACTTTTATAGTATTTGTAGCCTGGCTTTGAACATCTCTTTCACACACAAAAACTGCCAAAATAAACTAATCACGCAGGGTCTTACTGTGAGAGAGTATAATTTATGAAAAAACTAGACAACATAATACACAACAGCAGAAATAATAGCAGACATAAATCAATAAAAACTGCATTACACAAATGTTGCTGCAATGATTATGAAACACAAGCCCCCCACCACCAGTCAGCCGCAGAAATAAACGAAGAAGAGTTCACTCTGCAACTGCATAGATAAGGTCCTCCACAAGAAACACATCCCTTCAAGGATGGGGCAGGGCAGGGCAGGGCACGGCAAATAAATAACTGACCACTCATTTTAGCCTTATAAACATTATAAAAACAGTACTGCATGAGTATATATGCACACCAGCTTCCAAACACAGATTAGGCCTACATCAGCGATTCCCAACCTGTGGCCCGCGGGCCAAAAGTGACCCTCGACCTATTAAAGATTTAAGAAAATATAAGTGCAAAATGTGAATATTTGACAGAATAATTATTTTCTATTCTAAATTATTATATTTTGTTGACGTTCATAAGTAACATAAAATGTATTTATCCATGTGTAATTTGATCCCATTCTAAAATAAAAAATCTTTTAAAATGAAATAAAAGTGGAGCTAAGCCGAAAAAGGTTGGGAACCACTGGCCTACATGGTCGCCTGAAACACACAAGAATGGAAAATACACAAATTGATAAAAGCTCTATAGCCTTGAAGATGTCTGTTGAGTATTATGATTATTTTGTGACTGTACATTCTTTCATTGTTCATACATGATGTTCCTCCAGTGCTTTTGCAGGCGGTTCAATAAAAGTACATACTTACTTACTTTAAGACACAAAAGTTTGGCTGTGCAGTGGAAAGTTGTTCAAATGCGTTTGAAGATGCGTCAGTGTGTGGTAAATGCTCACAGTCACAGACGCAATTTTCGGGTGGGTACCCGTACCCCCACGTTTGTTTGACTGAAAGGTATCATGACCCCACTTTTCATACCCAGAAAAATCAAGCCCATCATGATTTTCTCCCAGGAAGGCCTTCATTAGAGCACGTAAGACTCGAAACAATTACATAGCATCAATATCATTGTTAATAATAATTGTAATATAATTATTATTAAGCATGATTTGCAGATGACCTCATTATAAGTATTTAACCATCACAAAGAGGAAACGATGCGAAACTTGGTACCATCACTTTCCAGACCAAAGTGAGCCTCTGAGCACAGTATGTTTGTAATGTAATGCAATGGAGCATTTATATAGCGCCCTTAAAGATGTCTACTCAGAGGTGCTTTCTGCAATGACCTAAATGATCTTAAATATCATAGTGAATGAGTAAAATACGTCTGTTAGCAAAACTATGCACAGTAAGCTGAAAAGAGTAACCAGTGGTGGGCCCACGCACAAGCGTGGAACCAACCAATTGATTCTCGTCGACAACTGCCAGAAGGCATGTGTGCTCATCAGAGTCTTTGGGCCAAGTTGCGTTGATAGGATAGAACGAATGTCGGAAACGATTTGCAGACACGTTTGTACATTACATTACAATTGTCTGATAATGAATCCTGAATCAACCAGCTGTCAAAATCCTTGTTCTAAGTCAGAGGAGTTCATCTCCCAGTATAAGAATTTCATCAAGTTTAAATAACAAAGCATGAGTATGCACACTATCAGACATTCTTTATTTCTGCCAGCCTCTCATATTACAAATTTAATTACTTAAGAAGTGGCCAGCAGATCTAGTGGTCACTATGATGGACTGTCAACATAGGTGGAAATTGTAAATCCCTGACAGGAGTGAAGGAATAATCAGTCGAGACTTTTGTTTCACTAGCTTCCTTTACAAAACTGTGCTTGATAGTTAGTGCATGTGGCTACATACTGTCTAGCAGAGCATCAGTAGATAGGAGAAACAGGCCACTGGTTTTCGTATATAAAGGCCAAAACCGAAGAATCTACCCTTTAATCATTAATGGATGCGTTTATGGGTTAGCCTTAATGGATTGATTGACAAAGTGGCAATTGGATGAAATAGCATCATAATGCTCTAAAATGCTCTAACAATGTAAAAAGATTCTTCAGGCTAAATTGGAATAACAATTTCTGCCATCAGTGTATATACATATCAACCTATTTAACTACAGGTTTTGTTCATACACTATACATATATAGATTAGATATATACTGAGAGAGAGAGAGAGAGAGAGACAGACAGACAGACAGACAGACAGACAGACAGACAGAGACAGACAGAGGGAGACAGACAGACAGACAGATAGAGAGAGACAGAGAGACAGAGAGAAAAAGAGAGAGAGAGACCAGACCAGTGGTCATATCATGATACTCATATGTAGGCAACCTTGCACACCCCGTAAAGTGCGAGTTCTTAAAGATTTTCATTAAAGTACATGTTCGATGAATGTGCTTCCATGGAAAACTAGGCAGGACACTCATTTCAAGAGCTGTTCATTAGGTCTATATGAAAAATCATTCAAAGACCACATCAACCCACCAAAGCCAACCATACAAGTGACGAAGTAAGAGTATTTATCAATATATTTACAGATCGACTGCATCATCACAGAATAATTATTCAGAAATACAAAATATGACATTACATTACCAGCTGATGAACTGCAAAAACAGCAACTAAGAAGTTTCCTCTTCAAACTAAATACCACTTTTATACACAGCTTCTGAGAGAGAATCCCTCATCCACTCATCAAACCACAACAATTCCTACCTGAAATTATCACATTTGCTTAAATAATCAACGCTAAACTTAACGCAAATGTCCATAGAAAATATTTTCTACAGTATATACACAATGACCTTAAAAGAGCATCAAAATGATAGCAATAGGTCAAATATAATTTGAAAAGTCAATCATACTTCTACTAGTAATCCCTTGGGACAAAAAACTAAAACATTTGCTAAAACCTACTAAAATGGTAAACCTCTAAAAGGCAAGTCATACAGCAAACAAATAATTATTTGGAGAAAGTCTATGGCAGAGTACATAATTCTTGTTATCATTGTCATAATTGCTTCTAAAGTTATCACCATTTGCAAATTAGCCCAATATCTTAAGATCTACATGCACACATCACTTTCAGATCGGTGAACCTTAGACGCGCTGGTTCACTGGAAACTCTTTGTTACAACAAAACACCAGCTTTATATTCACATAATTAATTATAAATAATAATTATCACAACTACCAGCATCTCCTTATAACACAATGTCCCACACTCTTGAATAAAGTCAAGATTCTGGGACCAAATATAGTCAACTTAACAATACCAAGATCAATATTATTCTCCATAAAACAGCAGCACCATCTAAAATCCAGTTATTTTCTAGAAAAAAATTGAAATTTTCATGCTCATCATGGTTCCCATGAAAGGCAGTCGACCAGAGCAAAGATAGGTCGCTCCTCAATGATCCATGATCAATTTAAAGATTAAAGCAGTTTATTTTCGGCATTCGAGATTTACTTGAATTACTACGTTTCAGCTGCTTACAATCTTTCACCTGAAAAGACTGTCCATCGTCGACAGCATAAGTATATGAATGGTCAATTATAGTTGCATCTGGAAAAAATCAACAATATTGATGTTCACTACAGTTTTCAAATCAACAATAAACCCCAATGAACTAAACATAAATAAGCATTAAAAATAGGGAAGTTGTCTTTAATTAGCCAAAAACCAGCAGGTGAAAGTAAGATACTGGACACATCAAGGAGCCATACACCCTTCCCTTAATGAAAAATCCATAAAAAATTGATAAATGAGAAGAAAATATGAAACAACGACTGAGGTTTGACAGATTCAGTCACTAAGCAGAAACTATTTGTTCCAGTCAAACTTATAAAGGGATCATTTGAAATCAGTACAGCAATTATGAATAAATTAACCTACTGCAGAGGCTTTTTCACAATTAGACAAATTATCCAGAAATACATACACGATGAGGTCTTATTTCTTATAGTGGCCACTCGTAAAACAGACGTTGGTGTGGACTGGAACACATTTGCTTCTGGATAAGAACAGACTCCAAGTATCTGCAATGCCTTTTGTTGTAGCACATTTGGCTAAATTCAGAAATAAAAGCCTTAAACATTCAGCCAAATGGCAACAGCATTGATACTGCCATTGCTAAAAGAACTACAGATCATGATGTTGACTGCAGTTTTCAAATCAACAATAAAGTTGAATAAACCATAATGAAATATACATGATTCTAGAGTGCATTGTTAATAATATGCTGAATGCATATTTTGATGGGAATGATATGAACTCTCCACAGCAGTCTGCTTTCATAGACCCTTCTGCTTCTTTCGGACTTCTCTGGTACTATAGACCTCCCTTTGGAACTGCGCCTGCTACCACTGACAAATCAAAACGGGTTTCATGTATCGCTCAAGACGTTTTCTTAAGTCGTGGCTGGGTTGGGAACGTTCCTGAGTAGGTTTCTGGAAGGAGTGCTACACAAGTGCTGTGAATGATTTAGTAATGAAAATGTGATGACAACCAACTGCAATTAGCTACTGTTCACTAATTTCACTATTGCAACCATTACACCATTAACAATTATTGTGTAATCACCATTCTAATCATTACAAACGTCTTAGCAAGAAACATTAGACTCGATCAACCAAAACATTGACTAATGAGCCTCACATCATAACAATGTTGGAGCCTTTGCATGTTCTTGACGGCTCTGGGTCAGGGTGCCTGATTAGTAGTAGCCTATCTTGATATTGCATTATACAAACTGAGCATTACAATTGCAGCACAAACCACAGTTATGCAGTAACGCTTGCTTTACTCTATCTACAAATATCACATTATGTAGCATACTGCAATTTAACATAGCAACACTAACATCCCTCACCCCTACTGATAGCTGTGTTTGGGCTGCTGAGAATGGCGCACAAGCTGTGCTGCCCTTCAATACAGCTGGTGTTCGATGAATTAAACCTTCAGGTGAGATGCAATTCAGGTGAGATCCAGACGAGTTCCTTTGTGTTGACAATGATCGTACAAATCCCGTGTTGCTCATGGATCGCACATTTGACCTCATTGTGTCTTTAATCATAAAACAAAATTAACTGTAAGAAATCTGTAAAAGCAGGGATTTGTTAATATTAGGCTTATTCATAAGTAACTCATAAACCGATGGTGACTGGGCCTCATATATCAAGGCTAAAAAAGAAGAAGCTACAAATACTTTATTGGATGCATTTATGGGTTAATTAACACATTCTGCCATTCAAAATATTTACTTATTTACGGGCATTGTAGCAAAATGATTTATCTCTCTTATTCAGCGTGCACTGTCTTTAATACCTTATCTTACAAACTATTTGGGACACCTTCTATGGAATGCATCTCCTCAATCAATCTGGTTTGTCGCCTTTTAGATATTGCTTCTACATGCTTCTATCGTCCACTCCGTATATATGGTCTGGTCTTCTGGTTTTGATTGGACTGCAAATAGGCTGATGTTTGTTCATATTGAATCATAAAATCAAGAGCTTATGCTAGAAGAATGAAAGCTTATCATAATATGTATAACCTCATGTGGACATAGGCGGATGAAGACTGTTGTGTGGTGGCCAAAGTTTTTGCCATGTTACCTTTCATGACTCTCGCGGCTGTTACTACCAACTTAGTCAGTTATGGTCCACCTCTTGCTCTTTATCCGAGGCAGCTGCTTCAACCCGTGTGTTCATTTTCCCCACCAGCCGCTGGGACTATTGCAGCTGCATATAACATTATTGCAGCTCTATACTGGTTGGCCTACCTCTTACAGTGATAGCAAGTCTTGACCAGGTTCTTTGCTCTGCTGCCTGGCTAATAGGGTGAATCTCTAAAAGTTTGCCTCTATTTCAACTTACATGTGCTATATTCTGCCCTGGCTTCCTGTCTCACAGCACATTGAGTATAGAACCGCTGATCAGATCTTGCGATGCCTTCTTGGTTAAGCTTCGGCCGATCAACGTGAGCTCTGTTGCCCTGTTACTGCAGTGTTGGACTGCACATCCCATTGCACAGCCACTAGCATTGAGCCTTTGGCTCCTTGTGCAAGCACCTCAACCGGCAAATGTTGTGCTTGTTCAGTTGTAGGTCTTTCTGTCATGAATGATCTCCTGTCTGAGATGCACCTGCTACATAGGTATGATTCATCCACGTTCTATAAACTCCTCAAGACCTATTGCCATGACCATGGTTGGACTGGGAGTACCTCTGAATAGGCCTTCCTGAAGGGGTGCCATATAAATCCATTAATGAAGGAATTATAGGAACTAAAGTAATAGTTAACTATGCAGATGTCAACACGTTGCAAACCACAATCAGCTTTGGCTTAGTTAATGAATAATATGCTGCAAAGAAATCATCGCAGGCTCCAGTTTATGCACTAAACAACATCAGATCACTTATATAATTGTGTTCTAAACTTAAATGGCATTTGAACTTCAGAGCTCACAGTGCTGCTCACCTCACTGCCAAGTCCACTACTTGCAGATGCAGGAACTTGCACTTGGGTGACAGCACTGTAAGGCGATTGAATTCCTGTTGCCATATAAATCCATTAATGAAGGAATTATAGGAACTAAAGTAATAGTTAACTATGCAGATGTCAACACGTTGCAAACCACAATCAGCTTTGGCTTAGTTAATGAATAATATGCTGCAAAGAAATCATCGCAGGCTCCAGTTTATGCACTAAACAACATCAGATCACTTATATAATTGTGTTCTAAACTTAAATGGATAACATACGCAACCATAAAATAGGAGAAACTATTAACATACCAAAATGAGAACACTTGTTCTGTAACCGAATATCTTTGCACGCAGAACGTTTCTTTCCATACAATTGTTGGCTTGTGGTCAATTGTTGACTTGTGGTCAATTGTTGGCTTCTGGTCAGTCGTTGGCTAGTGGTCATTTGTCGGCTGTCACTGTCTTGCACTACAGTCTCATCGTATCCACTGCTGTCTTCAGCCTCGTTCCTCCAACTGGCTGGCATTTGAACTTCAGAGCTCACAGTGCTGCTCACCTCACTGCCAAGTCCACTACTTGCAGATGCAGGAACTTGCACTTGGGTGACAGCACTGTAAGGCGATTGAATTCCTGTCTGACACAACATGCTATCATTTGCAACTACAGAAAGTCCAACTCGAGGCTTATAAAATGAAAATTCAGTACGAATTGCTTGACTTCCTAAATAAGGAAAGCTCTTTCTGGATGATGTAATAACATTGCACGGCCTCCAACCATGTCTGTCCTGCGTGTTCGGAGTAGTGGATCCAACGGTATAATCAAAAGCTTGATCTGTTTTTCTAGATGACCACTGTGTAACAATGCTTGTCACATCTTCGTGAGAATGGCCAGCAATTTGCAACTCTACCACAGCAGGACTATGCTTTAAATAGTCATCTTCTTCTGATAATTGTTCGGCATTCAACTTCGGACTTCTGTAGAGATTAACATCTTCGAGTGTCTCCTCTAGCATCACCTCATAAATCGATTCTCTGTCAGAAATCAATGCCTGTCTCTGTCTGGAATGTAAAATTTCTTTGGTTTTCTTTTCGCTGTCATGCACAGAGGTTATATCCACATCTGAAAAAGTGGAATGATCTCGACTGATGAGAACCCTTCCACTGACTAGAGTTGACGGAACTTTGATAGATTCTGTATTCAAAGACTGGGAAACAGAAGCCATAACATCTGACGATTTTTTAAAAGAACAAAACCTACCAAGTTTGGTTGCATCTACAACAATCACAGGATTTGTATTTTCTTCTTCAATTCTACAATTTCTACCGGCATTATAATCCCAACCCTTACAGCTAAAATCCACACTATTCTTCGGTAGAGCAAAAGTTCTAGTTTTCTCAGAACCTGTTGTTGGACTAAAAAGCATGCTGCAACTTTTTTGTGTGGTGAAAGAATCAGAAGTAACACAATTCGCTTTCCTATCAACACTACGTCTTGGACTCGAAGATAATTTTGCCAAAGGGAATTGATTCTGCTTTTGAGTAGACCGTGATTTAGCATCTTCTGATTGATATCCTAACTGGCCCTGTTGGTAGAATTCTTGACCCTGGTTAACTTGAAATTCTGGTGGACCATCAATCCACACCTCATCGGCACGACGCTTAGCAAAGGTTTCTACCGAGACTAGGTCTTTTGAACAGTTTAGTGAAGAAACATTGGTCACAGGTCCTGCCATTTGGTGTGTCAGATTGGTAGGCTTGCTGCTCATCTTGGCTGAACGTTGGTTTGACAGAGGGGATGGTATGGCAGAGGTCTGGGCTGTAATCTTGTAACCTAAGGGAGATGATGCAGTCTGCTGCTGGTAAGTCAAAGGAGAGGACCTGTAGGCAGCCCTTGAATCATCACGACGATATTCAGTATCTGAGAAATATCGAATGCTTTCTACAGGTCTGCTGCTGGTGTTTGATGGCAATACCTGTAATGGAGAAAAGTCTTAGCAGAACAATATCTCAAATTGCTACAAGAGTTCATCTTGAAGGAAGATGAGTCAATCCAAATATCTGAATCAGATAAAAATTTAGGAGTATGAGGTGTATACTATTATATATGCTTATATATAGTTTATATACTCCTAAATGAAATATTAAGGTGACACACTTTAGTACAAAGAAAAATATGTTCCCTAACTATGATTTGACTTTTAAGACAAAATACAGATGCAGATGCAGAGTAGGAAGCGACCAGAGCAGGAAGTAATAAGCGCTCTGAAATGCATGCACAATTGAAAAATAATTCATTCATTCATTCATTACAGACATTAATATAGGGCCCCTTCAAGGCTACTACTCAGGTGCCCTCCAGACTCCAGCACGTTTAAAAAGAACAGTTTTAAGACAAGTATAAAATGAGTCTGAGTGGACCCTTGGTGACAACTGCAGCGCCAGCGGGAGCATGTTCCAGAGCGAGGGGCCAACCACTGAGAAGACACGATTCTGTTTAGTAGTTGTAATGGCAAATGGGACAATGAGCATGCCTCGCTTAGTAGAGCGTAGACAGTGGCGGCCCAGTACACTCAAAGTAGAGTAACAGAGATCGCGAAGTTAGGCAGGGGCGAGAAATAGCAAGGACCACCATACCAAACAGATGATACGGTACGAGATTCGCTGTTGGAGGGGGAGCCAATGGAGCACATCCAGCATATAGCCGGATACATGGCCAAATTTAGGAATGCGTCCAACAAGACGTGCAGCCGAACGCAGGACCCGCTCCAAGCACCGCAAACGCCCAGCTGGAAGGCCTGCATAGAGTGAGCAACAGTGATCCAGTTGGGGAGTGATAAAGGCGTGAACAAGGGTAGCTGTGGCGTCTGGAGTTAGCGAGCGGGAAACAGTTCGAATTGACGCAACTGGAAGTATGAGTCACGGCAAAGACGGTGAATACGAGAGGCAAAGGTGAGCTAATATTCAAAGTGTTTAACAACCACGCTAAATCATACGCCGGTGCCTTACATTTAATTGTCACATGTTGTTACTTTGAAAGACTTAGCAGGTTGTGTCATGGAACATGTCGACATGGCTAGAGAGATCACAATTGGACAATACAGAAAGCTCTGATGTGAATAGATATTATAGGCCACACACATTGCAAGAGTTACAGACAGACATTCCAAAAATAAGGACAGAGGGGTAATCGCTGCAGAGACTGTCATGTGACCAATTTACTATCACACTCTTATCTTGTACATTAACTTGAAGAATTCAAGTTATAAAAACAGTACATTGCACAACATTATAGGCTGAACATGTGACATGCTTTCAGATGGCTTTGAAACAAATTATTAGCTCTACAGATCATCAATTAATCTCTCTGATGAATATGCAGCTAAACTTTCACTTGATCCTTTTTTTAACCCTTTAACGACCAGCATAATTTATTATACCTTACGTTTTACTATGCGCCAGTTGTTAAAGGGTTAAGCCAACGAAATATCCTTGTAGAACGTCTAATACCTTTAAACTGCCTGTCTTTCACCTGAATATAATCAGCTTTTTATCAGATAAATATTTGGCTGCATAAGTACCCTTTCAGACATCTTCCGGGCTGCATGAGAATATTTAGTAGCAGAGTCAATTTCCTCTGCACCACTTTGGAAGCGGCTATAGTAAGAAGGAAGCCTTTCTGGCATGATGCCCTCTGGGTCCGAATAAATGGTAGACTTCTGGAGGGCATGATGATACAGCCTTGTGCCCATCTGAATTGCACGTCGACGTCGCTGTGCAATGTTAGGCTGAGGAACATTTAAACCACAAGGGCCACAGTTGCAAAACGTCTAAAACAGAAAATCATGTTTCACAATAAATGATGTGTTAACATGTTAGGTAAATTGAAAGAATGCAAACATAACACTAACATATATTCACAGATGACACCAGTGCTCTCTGTAGACCAATAAGAGTAAAATGTAAGAGATACTCATTTCCTTCACTATACCCTTGAGCCAACAATCCCAAGGCCTGGACATGGAGGCCAGTACTTCACAGGATCTGTCGTTTACTTCCCAGCTTAGGTAGATACCATATTATGCTGCACAAATACCTCGCTCAGGTTCATTACACAAAGCCAAACCCGCAGCAAATGATCCACAAGCACACCATGTTACAAACCCACCACTGGGTCACAAAGCTTGCAAGCTGGTGTGGCACAGATTGCTGCAATTTGCAGGAAATAACATTATAAGTTTATGTATAATGCTCTAGAATACCTTGGACTTTTTATTAGTGGACTGGTCCTGCAGCTGTGATGAAATATGGATCACTTGCTGCAAGTCATGGAATGAATGTCGAGTCAGTGAGACGTGAGTTATCATACACACATGACAAGATGATCCTCCCAATGACTCGAGGATGAGCTTCGTAATGTTTTTGTCCCTGTATCAAAAACAGGCATCTAACTTATATGTTGGTCAAGCAATTAAATAAATTTTAGCACATTGTGCTGTATTGCTGAAGAAAGACCGAAGCTCAGCGATGACACACTCTTCAAAATGCAAAACATGTGCAACACATTTGCATTTGCCAACTAAATGAACGTTCCCATTCGGTCAGAAGTTCAGTGCATAGGTTTCTGAACTTTCTGCAGATAAATTGTTTTTACAGCATTTATATTGTCAGACCACTGCTATGGCTTACAGAATCACAATACAACTTGTAGTGGCATGGCTGCATTACGGTGCTTTAGAAATCGTCCGCTTAGTAATAATACAGCAACACAGCATAGAAGGAACATTGCAACAAACATAACCAACATTACATTGTCTAGAGTTCTAAAGACACAGCCTTTCCATTTAACTAATGACCATATACACAGAGCTGTTGACAGATCTTCAAGAGGCACAAACTATGTCAGCGTGGTTCACCTGAGAGGAAGATCACGTCGCCCGGAGAGAACAGCCTGAATGATGGAAGTCAGTCCAGAAAAGGTAATCACTGATCCACTTTTGTCCCATCTAGCATTGCTGAAGTCTACTAGACGCAACCAGTTGGAAAATCCTAAAAGTAGAATATCATCCTGACTTATATATAACAAACTGGTAGAAGCAGGTCTAGCAAAGTGAGAATCAAGCAGTAAGCAATAGCATGTGAATTAAAATCATACAACATCAAGTTTGCAGATTTAGACCTGTAACGATAAGCGCATAGCCACGTACTAAAAGTGACTGGGAAGCCAAGGCAGCTTCACGATAAATTGCTAAACAAGAGCACCACTTGGAAGCATAGCAATTAAGCGTGATATGTGCAACAAAAATACTTATTAAAAAAATCTAGTTGTTCTAGCTGAACAATGCAAATACAACAAATGACAGTTCATGATTTCAAAAAGGTTAACTAGCAAATTTCAGATATTTGTACTTGCAAATGTAAAACGCACGACAGTTTAGTTTCACAAAAGATCACGAAAATGATTGTCATCTGACCATCATTCTCCGTACCTTGTCCCGATGAACCTTGACCATTCGTTGGTCTTTGCCACAAGCGGAAAGAAAAAACGACGTGGACATTTGGGGAAACTCTGTTTCTCCCTGAAATAAAATTAGCCAATGCAAGATTAAAATACATTAGAGTCAAAATTAAATAGCATTTTCTATTTATATACTGATAAGCAGAGACTTTCTAAAACTCAATGTTCTTGAAGCCAGTATTAAAATAGGTTCTGATGCCTAGGGACTCAAGTCTTGAAGTCCACTTATAATTTGCTGCACAAACTAGGAGCAATAAGTTTTGTACATGATATGTGCAACAGAAATTCTTAACCACTGATCTCGACAGCTTAGAGAATAAAACTGGTAATTACAAGTAACGTCAATGTTTAACCTAAGAAGACTGCTCTAAAATGTCATCTAATGGCAGTACTGTCCAACTGGGAAAAACTAACAGAAACATTTTCCGTATTTGAAACAGAAACTTACCCGGAGCAGTTTGTGATGCGATCGCTGCATCAAGATAAAGTCCAGCTTCTGGAGGACTGCATATTTTCACCTCTCGGTGATTCCTCAGGTAAGTGCCATTAAAAGGTTCGTCACTCATATAGACTGCTCGGTTACTGACATCACTTGAATTATCAACTAAATAGGTGCACCAACATTTAGTATAACTTTTCTTTGTATTACACAAAACACTGTAATAAAGCAATATGTATGGCATGGTGGCCAGTTGGTTAGAGCAGTTGGCCCATAACGCTCAGTGTGTGCTGAGTGAGCGAGTTCAACCTTCGTCCGGGGCGTCACTGTGTAGAGACCTTGAGCAAGTCCTTTGCACACAATTGCTCTGCATTACAACTGGAGTTGCGTCATTGAGGCGTGTGTGCACTTCTGAACTAAACTGTAAGAAGGGCGATATCAAATAACAGTTATATTGCATTGTATAAATTCCTATAATATAATTTCGTTATTGGTAAAAATGCTAAAGGTGAAATATCAGTGCGATTCAAATAATGACAGAAATTATCAGAAATTATGTACTTGGTGCTTGCACTCAACTGCAAATCGAGAAATTTTTTAAGTATGTGCAATTGTACTTGCACTTCAGACTAAAGCACTTGCTTGTACTTTCAACTCAAACACTCTAAACATCTGTGGAAATTATTGACTGCAAGGCTGTTTCTCATCAAACACACAACTTTACCTTGTAATCAATGAAAAATAGTAAATTATGAGTTTGTAAAGCAGGACTTATACTACTTAGACAATGATGGACAGAAAACAAATGTAGGAACGGCAATGAAATTTCTTTGTATAAAATCAGTCAATACTGCAAATGACATAGCACTCAGCATCATACCATGCTAACAAGTAAGCACTTGATCTTATATTACTTTTGCAAATGTATCCTTTAACACGTTTACAAAAGTCATAGCTATGATCTGGACCAGCAAACTTCAGCCGTACCATGAGTCAACAAATCTCGAAGAACTTCTCCTGAGTCAAAAACCTCAATGGCAGACATGAAAACGGAAATCTCAGTCCCTGTTCTATCCTTTTGACTGCGGATGAGGTGGAAGAGCCAAGCAATGGCAAACGGAATGACTCCTAAGTTATCGACTGAGTTATCCACTCCCAACATTGTATATGTCTTTCCTGGTCAAAGACAAACATCTATCACGATCATCATCACAAGTATCAATATCAACACCAACATCATTTCCCTTATCATTGGCAGTATAGCTGTTTAGTGTTACTTGACATTTAGAAGCTTATTGAAAGATGTCAGTGGAATCCACCCACAGTGGGATCTCTTGACTATTAACAACAAATATTGTGCTTGCATCATTTATTTTAAATCAACTAAACAAGTGATCACATGTAAATTAGGCCTAATCACAACTACATACTTTTGAAAATGAAAGTGTTTGATCAATTTGAAAACGGTTTAAAACAGGAAATAGGAAACAAAGAAACTGCATTGGCTACTAACAAAAGCTGAAACAGCATAGCAAAGCATCTAAGTATATTTTCCGAATACCAGTATTCTTTTCTGGCAGTATGTCCTTACATAATAACATTGTAATGCACCAGACATCATCATAGTATGATGCATCTATATTGTATAGGTACATCACTATTTATTAATCGCAATCCTTACAATAACTCGATATTCAAACTCAGTTATATTTCTTCACATAAGGACAATTTTAAATCCCTCTTCTTCTTCAATGCAATCTTAAACACAATCTCTGACGAGACAGCTTGAGGAAAGTCCTCGACAATTATACCCACCAGTCTTTGCCATTCCATAAGTGAACACACAACCGTCAGATCCATCCAAAACTGCCTTCAAAATTCCACCAAGACTATTAACATTGATTTCTTTCTACAAAGAAATAACAAAATAATAGCTCTTACTACAACTACATGCACCATCAATTTCATCACAGCATCCACTACTAAAATCTATCGTTACAACAGACATGCTAATTCATTTGCTATCTCAACATCTTGCATCATCTCTCCTGAAAATTTTACTAAGTAAATTTTTTAATGTTGTATCGACTGCATACCCGCACTCATGTCTTACGATTCTCCATTGGTCAATCAACGTCACACAAGTGACACCACAAAACACTCTTTCAACTATCATTTCCAAACAATACCAGTCTGCTGCCAACAGGCAATAGGCCACTGAAACATTCGCCAACAAGACCAACTCCCAAAAGAGCATTCTGCAAGCATATCTAAATGTTAAAAAAAGAAGCTTTATATAACAATATAGCAAAAGAAGTTTCTAGCATAATCAGACATACATGTAGGCCTTTGATCTAACTAAACTTTTTTGTGAGAAAAACAAAAACGTGAAACAATTCTTACCATTGCATCACCAGGAACATAGATATGATTAAATGCATAGATTCTTCCACGAGAACTACCCCCACAAGGATCTTGCAGCGAGGTCAGCTTTCTTGGTTCATTTATTTTCATTAATGAAGAAGTGCTGGAACTGAACTCTGAGACTTTCAAAATAACCTTCAACTGGAAAACAAATGAAAATAATTTCAAACCCTGAACCAAAAATGTATAAATACAGTTTGGATTAATTTACATGCTCCCAGCTTACTTGCAGTGCTGCTTAATTAGAAATGTTCTTATTAAAAAAATGAACCATGTACAATTTGAAAAAGATGAGTCGCTACAACAAACGGCGATAAGAAGAAGTTGGGATACTTTGGACATGTAATGGCAAATGAAGAAGGAAAGGAAAAGACGGGGTTGACCAAGGAAGAAATGAATGGACGAAATACAAGAAAAAAACGGAATGAATATCGCAGAATTAAGAGACTGAGAGAAAACAATGGAGGATGTTCATCATGACGGTCGCTAAAGTTCAAAGAACTGACAGCACATGATCAGATGATAAGCTATGGCACACTTCATGTCCCACATACGAATTCCACACTTCAACTGGACATCAGGAATATAACATTTTGCACAAGTAATCCATGACATACAAAACAAGCCAAGTTCATAAGGACAAAAACAAAAAATTTATTTGCCTGCTCCATACTTAAGCCTGACATTAATTATTATAATCAATCACCTTGTCACTCTGTGCTGTCAGTTCTTGAAACTCTAGAGATCGCAACGACAAAACTTCTCCAAGATCAGATTATAATCAACAGTCATTTTAAAAATAAGAAAAGAACCAAATCTCCACAAATGCTTTAGGATCAAGTCTATTCAAAACAAGAGCAAATATATTTGAACACTATAAGGCAGTCCATAATCAGAGTCCATTATTTTTAGGTGCCGATGGGATTGCTAAATATGTCACAAAGGGTGGCCTGATCAGCCAAATGAGTTTTAAATTAAATAATTGTCTTCTGAATAATTGAGGAAAATCTTTCTGACTGAAACACATGCAGCTAATTACTATGCAACAACATACAATTGACACGAGTAAGTAAATAAGTAAGTAAGTAAGTAAATAAGCAAATGAGTACATACGTAAGTAAGCAATCTTAACCAAGATCAAGGCAAATGCCTACACTTTCAACCAACAATGTGTGAAGTACAGCGAAAGAATCACAATGGAGTATCAATCTACAAAGAACACCGCTAGTCCTTAACCATTTAATGATGAACATGTGACTGGGAAATCAATGCACCCACAGGTCTTTATGTTACAATTCATGCTCATTAGACAGAACTTGAAATATCCGTGACTTACCTTGGCAGGAGACTGCTGACTTTCAAAATGATTATCAAGACTTTTCAACCAATGAGCATCATTCTCCAACAGTGAAGCAAAGTTCGTTGGAAACATTGTCTGCTCAGAAGCTGTGGCTCTTCTTCTCATTGATTGGCCCAGTCGACTTAAAGTCCTGCAAAGAACAAAACAGTAAATACTTAAACTGTTATCAAATTAGAAAGCCATCAAAATCATATACAACACATTGATAGGAAATTCTTTACAAACAATACCTCAGGTCAAACCTGAAGCAGAAGTGAATAAGCTTGTTTCACAATCAACCTTTCAAATGCTGCAGAAATGCCAAATCTTCATTAACGCACTTTCAACATCGCATTTTCTCTGGCTATGTTGCCTAATCGAAAAACCTTCAAAAAGCCTATGTCATTATCAATCATAATGTGCTCAAAGCATATAATAATGTATATGTACACTGTATGCACAATACAATGATGTATAGAAATATAGATGCATGTACAGGTGCCAGTAAAAAGCACTGATTTTTCACGTACTACTATTTAATTATTTTCTGATGAAAATAATATGCATACCAATATAATATACACTCATACAGACTACTACAATTATCACAAGTGCAACTTTGCTTTGTGGCAATAATTCATACTTCCCCACCCTACAATTCACCCAGGGTTACTCATTAGAATCAACAGTGACAGCAGCCAGATCCAAAGCATGACCGGGAAAGGGTAATAAAACAGACTAGATGGGCAATTTAGGCTTTATGACTTTTTCATGTTCTCCCTGTCTATGTCCAAAAATCGAGCCATCTCCCTCTCCCATCACCTGGCTAAGAAAGACAGCCAGCCAAGCCGTCTCAGAAGACCGGAAGTAAGACCAAGATGCAGCTGCCAACCAACACCACTGGAGAGCAGCTGGAGAAAAGACACCGGAAGGAAGACTGAAGGATTTAAAGCACAGACAAATAATAACTTGACAAGTAATGAGAACAGGGTGCTTATGCTCTATATGACCAGAGATCTTCAGTGCAAACTTGTTAAAAGTATTTGCCATAGGGTCATCAAGTGTCCAATCAATTTAATTAACTTAAAACTTAGCTCTTCCTTTGCCACATCAATATCCACCTCCTAGTTGACTGACACAAATGAATCAGCTTTAATAAAATCTACAGAGTAGATTAGCTTAATGATGCCACTGCCTGCATCTGCAACAGATGCAGACAATTGAATCCATCCTCAAATGGGTGCTCACTGCCTTCATGTTCTTTGCCTTCATGTGCATCTTATATTTTCTTTGGAATTGATGCCACACAGACCATTTATCAACATTTCACAGCCATACAGTTCTGCTGACACAGGATTATTTAATTCATAAAAAAATATCTACAGAGTGTACAGTAAAGTTTAGAAAGTCCTGAACTGAATGTTAAATTGGTTAAAATCGTGAATAGAGCCATTAATATCAAATTGCTACAGCATATAATGAACCTTCATTTTCCAACTTTTCACACAATAAAGTAGTCAATAAAAAATTCTCAAAGTTCTTGCCAATAGTTACCTGGAGAGAGAAACAATCCTCCAGCCAGATTCGTTGGAATTTCTAGTGGAATGACCAATTTTCAAGGTCTTAGCATTTATTGGTTCCCTATGTGATGATCTGGAACGTTGTTTCCTCTTCACCACATCTCTTCTTTCAGATGACTGACATGAATGAGTATCACTGAAGGATGGAAACTCCACTTTGTCAGCCTGGAAATAGATTGGAATTGATAATATATCAGAAGAATTTAAATGCACAAAACACATAAGAAACAAATACGCTGGATAATCAAAAACCCATGCAACTTGTAGCATGACCAAACCACTAAAATCTACATCAAACTTACTAATAAAAAAAACGATATTAACTTACATTTTCATTTTAAAATGATATTTTGTAATCCTAAAAGAATAATAGCAAACACTGAAGAAAATTACATAAAGAAAAATCAGTCATTTGTGAGTGACTTATTATTATAAAACTTTTTAACAAACACAAATTTAATACTCAAACTCAGAGAAGTGCAGCCTACAGTGGTTCTTAGAGTAAAAACATTTCTACGACTATAAAGCAGGGCTGTTCTATTCAGTCTGAGTGTAAGAATAATATACTAACCACTGCATTGTATTGCATTGAGAATGTGCAAAACCAGCATTGTGACACGAAAAATTATTATAATTATATAAGACAAAATTAGCCTTAAAACCAGTTAACTGATAACAATTAAAAATAATTAATCTAGAAACAAATTTGCTAAATTACTGGCAAAGCTGAAGTCGTTTCTCTGCATCTGAATGGGTAGACTGGTTCTGACCAACCCATCCCTTCATTGGTTGAAACCCCAGCCATGCTATCAGTAGCACCCGACAGATGACTTCATATGACTAGCCTGCCTTTCATCATCAAAACCAAAAGAGTTTCAAGTCAGAGAAAACATGTTATCATCATACAAACAAATCAATCTATTATGACTATTATTATTATTATTATTATTATTGTTTCAATATCTTCATGCAGTCAAATCAAATAACATGGAATATAATCATCTACGGCTTCTGTCGTCCCGATTCCACCGACGTCCATCATCTGAGGTCCACATCAATAAGCTGCAACAATGACATCGCGGATTGCATTTTCTACATTTGGACTATATATATAAAAATAAATATATATATATATATAGAAAAGCAATACACTTAAAACAGCCTTAGGTGCTAGAATTGCACAGGACAATTGTACCCTACGTAGGTCACACCTAACTGTTACTAAATTAAATTTTGCACCACCTCATCACATTGCTGTTGAAGTATTTTACAGGTTCATATCAAGATCAATGCATTTCATATAAATCTGCTCAAAACACTTAACCTTAGGCATAACTACACCATTCGAAACCTTTTCAGTGTATTTATGGACCATTAGAGGCTCTCCATCCCCTCTCAGTTCTCCTCCTAGAGATCAAAGGCCCTCAATCCCTCAGCCAAGGGCCAGAGTACATACCAGGAACAGAGGTGTGTTCTATTCCCAGGGAGGGTAGGGCAACCCCAGGCAGCTCAAATTAACACCACAGAGTAAGAATAGATCCCTAATGAATCTGCTATAACCTGGGATCAGACGAGCTGATAAAATTTATTAAGCACTGGGAGGGAAATCATGGGTGTGAGGCCCTTAACACTCTTATAGTCAAGAAGGTATAACTAGGAGATGACATTCTTGACATTTTAATCACCAATAGCACAATTAGCACCATTGAAAGTAAGCATGTAACACATTCAATGAATCAACTGATTCACAAAGGCTCATTTAACTGTTCCTGAGTGTTTACAGGTAACATAAAGATTAATATTATCCTTAAGGATATATTATTATAGTTTTCAAATGCATGCATTATTACAGAGGACACCCTTCAGAATGAAAAGATGAATCAACCATTTCAATAAATAAAAGGTGTCATTTTATTTGGTTGACTGAAACCCATTGTATATTTGCTGTGAAAAGATATATATATATATTTGATACTATAAGAACGTGTGGCAGGCATAGTTTGCTGACGTATTTATTACAGGCAAGCATCATTTGCTAACGTATGCATGTAGCACCATGTGGCATACAATCATCATATGCTGAGTATGTAGTACAATGAATGTGTTTATGCATGTACATCTTCGGTAAATTATATAGCACCTCATAAATCACAAAGATGCAGAAAAGAACTTTAATGACAAGCTGCTTCAGTTTCTCAGCCACATTTAGCATTGTTCGTCTTTAAAGATATTCTTAGAAGGTGCCACAGACTCCATAAAACAGCGTTTCCCAAACTGTGTTCCGCGGAACCCTAGGGTTCGGTGAAGTGAAGAAAAGAATTCTGCGGAAAAAGTTCAGTGTGCACAAATGTTAACAAATGTCGTATATTTTATACAAAAGAGAATAATTCATATGTCACTGTCATCGATATTTGTATTACAACTAATCTAATCTAGGCCTTGTCTCATAATATTGTCTACATTCTCATACGTTTGTACCTACACCAGAATATGTTTAGATTCTGAGAGGGCTCTGCCAAAAATATTTTGATCGTAAGGGGTCTCACGGTCAAAAAAGATTGGGAAACGCTGCCACAATAACAAAATATGTCTGGCAAACAATATGATAACTATGGCAGATGACAGCAGAGCAATATAGGCAATCAGTTAATGCAATAAAACTTTTTTGGGACATTGTCCTTCATCCAAGGAAGTCCACACACAAACATTGATAGGACAAAATATCAATGCAACTGAGCAATGAAGAGTTAAGGACTTGCTCCAGGTTTCTACAAAGTAATTAAAGACCTGAGTGGAGGCTCCAACCCCATGCTCAATACAACAGGTCAAAACCTTTTGACCAATTGGCGACATTTGCCAGACATCACAACAATTTCATTGGAGGCAATAGTCAAATATACTCAATAACTGCCATTTGATCAATTGCACATTATAAACTCAGCCTCACTTTTAAAAGGCTTTGTTAACACTCAGAATTTTTAATTACGAAATTTGCATCTTTTTGTACTATATAATTAACCTACATGCTCCTTCTATGTTATACCGAAATACTCTGACATCTGGCAATTCCGCCACAATATACGCAAACCGTAGACAAATGAGTGAAACTCAAGAGATTTGCTGAAGATGTCAGAGGGAAAACGAATTTATGGACCATGGTCATTGTGAATAGTTAAGTAGCAGGATGGAAGGATGGAAGGATGGAAGGATGGAAGGATGGAAGGAGGGAAGGAAGGAAGGAAGGAAGGAAGGAAGGAAGGAAGGAAGGAAGGAAGGAAGGAAGGAAGGCAGGAAGGCAGGAAGGAAGGAAGGAAGGAAGGAAGGAAGGAAGGAAGGAAGGAAGGAAGGAAGGTCGATAGGACAGCTGCAGATGGTCTCTGCCAAAGACCTTTGATTCTATTACCAAGATTTTCTTTTCAACTGAAGAGGAGGAGAACCTCACAATTACCCAGCTATTTATCCAAATTTATCTTCTAGAGCCATTGTGCTTATGGGAGAGACGGAGGCAAGGGCAGGAACTTGGGGCGGGAACCATAAAAGCTCAGCAGGCTTCTAACAAAAAAGGAATTAACTCAATGACAATGTTCAGGTTTAACTAATCATTTCTGCTACGCTGGTCCCACACAAAAGCATGCCAGGGCCTGTGAACGGCCGCCAGATGTCCGCAAATACCCAAAGTGTTAAACAGGACCATTCAAGCACACAGACAGGCAGACAAAGGAAAGACTGTGAAGAAGAAACGCAATCTTTTCATGCAATATACTCAAAGGTAGCAATGGAAAAATGTTTGAGACTCAATTTTTTATATGCTTGGCACGCGAGAGTGGGAGGCTAGACCCAGCGATGCAACAACCTGACAGTAGGAGGCTTTTGGACATTCAAAGCCCAGGGTCTTTTTTCTTTAGTCGTGGCTGGGCTAGGAGCGCTCCTGAGTAGGTTTCTTGAAAGGGCGCTATATAAATGCTCGGAATGAATGAATGAAAGAGTGAAAACAATTATCTATAGCAATTTAAAACAGCAATTATAGGTAAAAATAGAGAGCATTAGACATTGTCATTGATAATGCACAGTTTAAGACACATTTTCAGCTAAAGACAAAACTAGAATACAATCAAACTGTTTTGGCCATTTTGGTATGTCCAACAGGGTGTTTATTGCATCAAATTCTTTGCTGAACTCAACTCAGAAGGACCACACCTTTGATGCAAAATTACACAGAATATGTTCACAGCAGTTTTGTTGCTGCTCATTCCAAATCAATACTGGATAAG
Organism: Bimastos eiseni; assembly: GCA_959347315.1. Classification (NCBI taxonomy): domain Eukaryota; kingdom Metazoa; phylum Annelida; class Clitellata; order Crassiclitellata; family Lumbricidae; genus Bimastos; species Bimastos eiseni. The sequence continues at coordinate 13,446,786 of OY365809.1, forward strand.
TGCAGCAGAGATATGGGATTTAGGCCTTTTGGACAAGTCCGGCCTCTGAACCCAGTTATAGTTGCATAGTTATTATTACTCCACTGGCCAGACATCATTCATAGTGTATTGTTAGTGTACTCTTCACCACTTAGTTTTCTAGGGGTGCATGCAAAATTAAATCAAATGTCTACCCAAGCAGGGCTTCAGAGATCTGACCTCTTGATCAACATCACACTGTACTAACCACTAGAATTGCACATAAAAACTCAATTCACTAAAAACTCAATCTTCTTCCCTTCATTTATCGATGGCCCGATCCCAAAGCAAATGTAATTCAGATTAATAAAAACAGCGTAGAAATTCACACGCATTATGGCAGAAACAACTATTCAGATAAAAAGTAGAAAACACACATGTATTCAAATGTGAAGGTTTCTCGCATAAAAAAATTTACTTATTGAGCAAGAGGAGAACCCTTTACGGTGTTTTGACACTCAGGCTATAATGTAAAGTAAATCCCAAAATGCATCAGTGCCACACAAACTTACATCTGATCAGGTCTGCTTGAGTCAGAAAGAACGCAGCATACAGTGGTACAAAGGATCCAGAAGCAACATTGTTTTAATTGTGTTCTGAACCATTGCACAATTAAAAACACCTAATCCAATGCAAATGAAGTTAAAGTTCCAAACATGGTTTCAAGAATCAAAGCAATCTGTGCAAATTGACATCACTTTCAATTTCACCTCTACACAACTACAAGAGTATGGTATTGTTTAGCTGCTAACAATTTTCCTATTGGTGATATCTATGCTTTTGACTATAACATTTTGCCTGTCTCAACCACAGAACTTTTTCACCATAGGTGCAATCTAAGTTTCTGTCATTTCTTTTTCTTTACTTTACTGTGAACTTACTTGTGTTATGATTAACTTACTGTGGTTTTTCAGAGTGTATAATAAACGAATATACTAATAATAATAATAATAATAATAACATGGGACGCTACAGCCATTCACACATGCGCATCCTCTTATGTACATCTGACAGCATCAACAGCCGGTGGAGCAGCAGAACATGCCGCAGAACGAAAGTGCATCAAATACTCATCCCTCCCCACCACGCATGATTTTGTACCAGCGGCCATCGAATCACTGGGCCCCATAAACCGCACCGGAATGGAGTTTCTACAAGAACTGGGCCGCCGTATGACACCGGCAACGGGAGACCCACGCGAAACAACTCATCTTTTTCAGCGTCTATCTATTTGTACACAACGTTTTAATGCAGTGGCATTCAGGGACTCTTTCGTTCAGCCCGATGGGGACGAAAACCTATAATAATAATTATTATAATAATAGTAATATTAGTTATAATAATAATAATTATTATTATTATTATAATAATAGTAGTAGTAGTAGTAGTAGTAGTAGCAGTAGTAGTAGTAGTAGTAATAATAATAATAATAATAATAATAAATATAATAATAATACAGATAAGAAGACACTAAGGTGAATAGTAAAATATCATCCTTCACTCACCTCAAATGCAACTGTTGAATATCACCTATGTCAGTTCTGAATCTTGTATGCAGATAAAGCAAGTTAGTGACTAGGTCCTAAACCACCAGAATATTCCATCACTTAGACAACTCTGTTCAAGTTGTGTTGGTTGCCTTGCAATCACTTCAAGTACAAAGCCCTAATGGGAAGGTGCTTAATATCTTAATACCTTTAGGGTTTGCAGATTCTACCCATGTCCGTTAAAGTCATGAATCCTTGGTCCAAACATCAAAGTGACAACTTTAAGAAGACAGCCACAATAAAGACCAGCCAGACCAATGCGGTTGTAAATGCTCAGTAACTGGTGACCAATAACATGGAACTGGGGCAATAAAAGGTCCATCCCATACCAACTAGATATGTGGCTCCGCCCACAACCAATGCCAATGCAAGAAATCGAGTGATTGACATTTCACTATGGGACAGAGGCAAACTGAAATGGGCACTTATTAAACCAAACAAATCTCTGCAATCCTTCCCGCTAATTACAACCATCAACCAGTACACAGGATAATTGGGGTGAAGCAAATCCTAAATAATATTCTCTGGAAGATCAGTCTCCAAGAAACAAGCATAAATCTCAAGCAGTCATGCACTCACCTAATCCCTTCCTGTTACAACTCATACGAAATTTGGTTATTTTGACATTGGCCAATTGTATAAAACTGACTAAAAGTTAAAACATTATGTACAACAGAGATTAATATTCCTGCCAAAGAACACAGCACTACAGTCATCATCTAAGGTGTGGAAAGTACTTCCTTCATTTCTGCAGATAAAATATAGAAATATCCACATGAGCAAAATATAGAAATATCTAAATGGGCAAAGTGTAGAGACACCCACTCAGCAAATTACCTTCCATGAGAGAAACAGAAGTAGGAGAAATGTCTCCAACCACAATTGGCCATTCAATGGGAACAAACTTGCAAGTGTGGCATGAAACCTCATAAAAGGCTGGTTTCTTGAAATTCCTGCATTCCTTCTAGCAGATCCAAGAGTAGAAATACTGAGCCAAAATCCACCAACCAACAAGAAATAAACAAACAAACAGAGAAAGATATTAAATTAAATAGATTACTGCATTGCACACTAACAGCCTCTGGCTGGCCCATAAGAGGATGTCCAGCCAACTCGCCCTCTTCTAGCAGTCTTCTTCCTTTCATTCAATAAACAATTCAAACTCATCAAAGGCTGGACTGTCAATAGGACATCACAATGATACACAGTATATAGTCAAATAGGAATTAGAAGATAGGAAAGTACTCCAAGAAATCCTTACCTCAATTAATATTTACCTTTGGACCCACTGGCTGGACTGTGAGGTTCCACAGGCCTCAATTGACACTTTTAGACAACTTCAAAGCACTAAAATGGGCAGCTTATATTAGAACTAGCCATTATTTACTGGATTTAAAAGGGTATTTGTCACGCGCGTCACTCTGGATGATGGCGCTATATAAAAGTCATCGATCGACAGCAGAAGCGTAGGAGGACTACGGATGAGAATGTCTACCTGACACATGAGGTGGAAGACATCAATGGACTTCACCTGAAGCAGAAGGCTTCAATACAGACGACGAGGGTTATGCAAAGATCATCGAGGTGTCAAACAACGAAACCCGACACCGCGAGGCAGATGTCAGAGACAACTTTCCCTTCCATCTCTATGACCCACAGACAAGAAATTCATAAATCAGTGGAAGATTGGGTCTGGACCGGCTGGTTGACACGGATCATGAATAGGGGACAGTTCCAATACGAACGGCGCAGTCTGTTAGGCGGTATAACTGTAGTAATGTAATTCAATTACGCTAACAAGGCCCAGCCTTATTGCATAACATCCGCTAGTCAAACTGTAACTGGACGCCCCTTGGAATCTGACGTCACGCTAAGGACGCCAAGACCCGATCAACCAGGGTTTAGTAATGGTTTCTGCAGGTGACCTGTCGTCCAATAGAGATACGAGTTTTGCGTTTGGGATGGCGAAGGAAATCGCCTCTAAAACGATTCATATAGCGTAGCAAGCAAGGGAGCAGGGACTTGTTTCGGAACTGGGGGAGACGTTAGGTCGTTCTGACGATAAGTTCAGGCCTGGATCCAAAAATATTGTTGCGGACCACCTGTCTCATACCTAGAGCCGAGGAATATTAGCCAATTGGACTACTAGTAACGGGGTCCGAGGCCTTAGGATTGCATTGTATATAGTGTACAGTAATCACTGTGTTTTCTTTAGTTCTGTGTTTGACGAGCTTACGATGAACGGAAGGAACGAACAATGGAGGATAAACTCCGATGACATTTTATCTAAAGGTTGGAAGGAATGTCACGATCGACACTCTAGACGATGGCGCTATATAAAAGTCATCGACCGGCCGCAGAGGCGTAGGGGGATTGGGGATGAAGCTGTCTACCTGAAATCTAAGAGGAGAGACATCAATGGGCTTCACCTGGAGCAGACGGCCTCAATACAGACGGCGAAAATTATGCAAAGATCAACGGGATGTCAAACAACGAAACCCGACACCGCGAGGCATATGTCAGAGCTGCCTACTTCTCTCACCTCTACGACCCACAGACAAGAAATTCATGAATCAGTTGAAGATTTGGTCTGGACCATCTGGTTGACACGGATCATGAATAGGGGACAATTCCGATACGAATGGCGCAACCCACTAGGCGGTATAACGATAATAATGAAATTTGATCCCTGGGACCTGTTAGCCGTCTGTGACACAGACCAGGCCCAGCCATACAGCCGCTAGTCAAACCGTAACTGTAACCCCCTAGGGGATCTGACGTTACGCTAGGGACGCCAAGACCCGACCAACCAGAGTTTAGTAATAGTTTCTGCAGGTGACCTGTCGTCCAATAGACATACGAGTTTTGCGTTTGGGATGGCGATGGAAATCGCCTCTAGAAGGATTGATATAGCGTAGCAAGCAAAGGGACAGGGACTTGTTTCGGAACTGGGGGAGACGCTAGGTCGTTCTGACGATAAGGGTAATCAACGTAGTTGAGAATCCCGTCTCCAACGTAAACCAGGGAAACATTTCTAAAAAGGACACTAATAACTCCAGTAAGAGTAGATAGGATGAGTGATATATATATATATAATTAAATATCTATATATTAAAACCATCAAGTGTGTCCTGTTGCTGAGCTTGGCGATAGAAGAAAGAACCGGCGGCACTCTCTTCATATAGAAGGAGTGGCGAGTGGAAAACCGTCACAGACAGGTTTCACGGATTGTTGCTGACCATCCAGGTATATTTTTAGCTTAGTCAGATTCATGTGCTTAAAAGTTGAATGGATTCTTCTTGTAGTTTCCGTTAAACGCGTCATTGTCCACGCATCCGATGACTATTCTGGTAGGGAACTGTACGGAGAAAAGACTTTCTTGAGTTGCATCCAAAAACAAGGTAATGCAGTGATATGAGTCAGGTGAGGTGGAAAATTTGTACATAGCATAACATTTAAGCCATTTTGCCAACTCCTTACCAAAATTTATTAAAATTGGTGGAAATTTGACAAGTTATGTTATAAGTTATGACAAAAACAATTTTGCTTGGTTTATTTTGAGACACGGTGTATATCTATTTTTAAGCACTCACTTAGCACTGCTACAAAATCAGTGAATAATCAGTGAATAAAACCTTGGAAATTGTCAACAGAAAGGCAATGAAAAATGCAGACAGAGGTTTGTGTCCAAAGTGGTTAATTGCTTAAGGAAATTCATTATGGACAACTCTTTAATTGTTGTGAATAACCTTTGCATCAAGCCAACCCTAAATCAATAATAAAATAAACCAGAAGACAAATTTTGTTTCTCTGGATACCAGCAACGCATTAATAATATATAATCAAATGCATCAGGTCGATTCGATCCGGATTTCAAAGGTCACAAATCAAGAATTTAGCAGACAATTCAAAACCGCAGACACAGTGCAGTCAGTTCAAAACACAGAATTTGGTTTATCAATTTAAAAAAAAAAAGGAATACATTAAACAAAGACTTTCAGCCACTGTTTAATCATGTGTAGTGAATCTCTATTACCTTGTGCTTGATGCAGTTCACCACATTGGTACTTTATTAAACGATTTTAGTCATATTAACTCCAGAGCTTGAATCTCTATGTGATGGGACACAATTCATTGATCTCTACTTCAACTACCTGTATTGTACAAATGTTTTAAGTTATCCAAGATTTATTTAGTGGCATAACAACAGAAGACTGCTTAGGTAAAATGCATATCACGTTTTCATTTGACAAATGAAATACGAAAGACACAAACGAAATCCTAGCTCAAGGCTGAGAAGTTTCTATTAAATTCCTTCACAGCTTGTCCTTGCATCATTTCAAAAAGTACTTTCACCAGATTCTTTCCCCTGGCTTCAGATCTCGGCCACCATAGAGAGCACTGCGGTTATGGTAGGATCTATAGTTCTCTCCCATACGTCGGTCAAGGTAAGCACCGAGCAAGAAGGCCGCCAGAGGAATACTAAACGGCCCATATTTGGTGAGAGCATTCCTCGTCAGTACACCGCGACGGATGAAAACCATAGTGTCTGAAATTAAAAATGTCAAGCTTTCTTAAATTCAATTGACAGGAATCATCACAATACTCACTGTTCTATAGTCATTAAAAAAATATAAGTGAGAATTTGAAGTTATAAACTAATTAAGTCAGTCCCATTAAAAATAATCGATAGCTACCTCAAAATTTGAGTCACAATTTCAACATGAACTTAGCACATCTTTCAAAATTCTCAGTTTCTTTTTATAAAAATATTCCACAAAACGTAGTTACAATAACAGTAGGTACCAACAATACAAATGCATCAAAACAGGTATTAATCATTTTCTGCATTTTTGCAAGCAGATAAAAACCAGGGTACTTGTTTCTTTGTCACTGTCTCACACTCTCTGACTATGTACCACTGATGACTGCATTTTACTAGGCCCGACTCAATTTTGGTTCCTCTTTAGCCTATGCACCCATCATCACCCAGATTTTGCTCTGCCAGTCTACGAGTACTATCAAACTAACATAACATGACTTAAACCGATTAAGTATCCTCTTACATGCATCACCACTTGGCATCAAAAGGTGCTTTGAAAAGTCAACAGTAGCTCTGATAAACTTACGGCTTTTGAAGAAAACATTTGTACAAGCTTTGTTGATACTTCATCCAACATATATGCTACAAGGATACCTGATGTATTTATGAAGCAAGCTGCTCAGTCAGAGGTCTTGCTCTTCCAGCCTTGTATCTTCTTGTTCTCGACCAATCGGCATAAATGGCCCAAGTTGTACCAACAGGAAAAGCTATGCTGATCAAATTCTTCCTCAGAACTGCATACACCAAGGACAACTTCATGGAAAGTCTACAGTTCAAAAGTTGGATAAAAATAACAGTAGAAAGTAATTACACCATTCACCTGCAACTTTTACAAGACAACAATTGGCACTATCTCCATAGCATGTCAGAGGATTCCCAGAAAATTCAACAGTGTGTATCTTTCCCCCAGTGCTTGATAGGTTTAAAGAGAGCACAGCACAAAGTGTCAAATTCACAAGCGATCATGCCAAGCAACATGTGCACTCGACACACACTGTCGACACCTGTCAAGTGTACATATTACTACACAATAAAAATTTTCATAGCAAATGGAAGATAGGCAAATTCAGAAGACAAATGAGACAAGAGTCATGAATACCTAACTTCAAAAAAAGTTCTGTGCTCTTTTAAACACATGTCATGCCATTTACCTTAGCTAGCCATACCTCAAACAGCAAAGCTTCCTATATCAAATTTCAAGGGAGCATTGCTGACAATTCGATATACCTGAGGTTCATAATAAACGAGAAAGATAATTACATCAGGCTCTATCCAACTCCGCACAGATGAAAGAGTATACATTTCTGCATTGCTACAGTATGACCTCGAACACGCTTGACCATCGCTGCCTGTTTGAATGTACGGACGGTGCTAGCCAATATTCAAATCTCTGAAGTCGCTATCGGTATGAGATCCAGGTAAAGTGCAGTATCACGATTCGCATACATACCAGGCGCTGTGAAGATTTTTCAGGGTCATGCTAATCATTGTAAGAGTCAGTTAGGGTAAGTTTATAGGTGTCGTGAAGGCTAGGATTATAGTTAGTGTCTTCACAATAAACACGATACCATCCACACAGCAGCAAACCAAAAAATATCGTATGATGCCTGGTATACATACACATCCTGATACTGCACTTATGTCAGTGTTTGCACTGATAGAGACAAGGCTTTTGACCTCAATATAACTGGGAGTTTTACTGCATCATGTTCCCACAGTCCCATTATGCAAATTTTGATTACCTGGTGTTTGTTATATGTCATGAAGGCTAGAAAAGAGGTGCATAGGCCTACTGAAAGGGATCAACCCGAATCATCGAAACCCGAATCCCCGAAAACGGCGAAAAGGCCAAAAAGCCCGATTCCCCGAAAGCAGCAATGCATTATTGAAAATCGCTGAACTGCCTCAAAACAGCGCAATTCATTCATCAATTCAGCTTCTGCGTCAATTCTTTTCATCGTTCCAGCTTCCATTTAAGCAGAATCATTTTCATTAATCTAACTTCGTTTTCAGGGATACGGCGGGGATTCGGGATTATGCACCCTACTGAATCCCTTAAACCACAACACAGAAATGAATATCCACCAGATCTCCCAAATCTAACAGGTAAAATTTCCACATATTCACAAAATTGACCAGGTAGTTTCAATGGATTTCCATTGCTTGGCGCAAGAATTGTCATTCAATAACTGGGTTAATTTTTCATTTTCAACACGGTTTCGTACGCAGACTCTAAAGGGACATGAAAGAAGAATATTTTAATTTGTGGGCACGAGATAAAAACTCGTTCCCACGACTTAATAAGTCGTGCGCATGAGATAACAACTCGTTCCCTCGACTTAACAAGTCGTGCGCACGACTTATTTGACCAATAGCAGACCAACTTTCCGTGACGTAAGCAAACTTCTATTTCGGGGATATAATGGTAGTTTGAAATGGGACAAGGGCGATTTGTCGTTTTACCGTCCCAAATTCCAACAACTCATACGATAAATTGCTGGGATAACTTTATCTGATATTGTCAGTATCTTAACTCTGTCAATCTGAACATCATATTCATTTTCGCTTTCATATTCGCCTGCAGAGTGATATCCCCAGTGCGGCACACGCTCAGGGTACAAACGGCATCACAAATAACATTGTAGCTTTAAATGCCTTCCCTATAGGCCAAAGCCTTTCACACCACATAATTATTATACACCCTTAGTAGTAGTAATCGTAATCTCCAGAATTCTAAAGCGCCACTTGAAAGCTATGCACAGGGCACTAGCTTATTCACGAGCGCTGCGTCAAATCGAAAGGGTTGTCCAAATGACAGTTCTGTGGGAGGTCAGAGTTCGGTTTCCTGAAGGTCAGCAAGGAGGCAGAGTAGCTGTTAAGAAGGGCATCGCTTTCGTCGAGGAGTGACAGATGGCATGTCAAGTAATGAGTCTGGGTAAGAGTTCTTGAAAAGGTGGGATTTAAGTTTTGAATGGAATGCCCGAATCACTCTATCTTAAACGTTGTTTCGTTTATAGAACTAAGTATTTCTCCAAAAATACCAAAATAGAAGTGCGTGTACGGCACAGAAAAATCGGCCTGCTATTAGTCAAATAAGTCGTGCACGACTTATTAACTCGATCCCTTGACTTAGTAAGTCGTGCGCACGAGATATTAACTCGTTCCACGACTTAGTAAGTCGTGGGAACGAGTTGTTGTCTCGTGCGCACGAGTTTGTATCTCGTGCGCACGAGATATAATATTCTTCTTTCATGTCCCTTTAGGGGCTCCGTAGTTTCGGCTATTCGAATAAACTAGAGAACCCAATGACATGTAAGTAGAATGGGTACAGCACTAGAAGTCCACAACGGCGATGTATTTAATCCAACCTTGCATGTGAAATAAGTTTTACCTTTCTTTATGAAACACTAAAATTAAATCAATTTAATCAAGCAATTACGGTATTAATAACAAAGATATTATCCAGAATATCATCCACTTACGCGACCGCGGACGATCTGACCTTCAAGCAAGGCTCATCATTTATTGTTGACATAGTTTCGTAGTCACGCATTGGTATTTTCATTATAAGAAGACCATTTATAATTAAATTATTTTGTACTCAAAAATAATTTTGACATTTTTAATTATTAAAAATGCTAAGGTTTATTCATTCAAATGTTTTGTGAATGTAACGTTTAAATGTTCAACATTCTATGTGCATTCGATGTTTGTACACATGTGGACGAGGAACCGGCAGAAATAGGGAATAGATTGTTTATGTAAAATTATGAAATTTCCAAAGTACTTAGTTGCATTAAGTGCTGTAGGAACAGCAGTAGGAGGATTTGTCTTATATAAGTTAGTATATATGACTGTCTGGGAGTGTAACAACCTTAAGTAGGGTCTTAGAGACTGAAGCTGATTCGAGTGGCGCTTTAGCTGTTTTGAGATTGCGATTACAATGCTATGATGCAGTCTCAATTTTTTATTTATCAGAGCGTCTAATTACCTCATTATCTCATTAACTCAGTTGTGCGTATATAAATTTTGTTGTACCGAAATGATATTTATATAATACTTCTTGCATTACATCTTGGCAAGTTGTTTCAGATGAAGTTCCTTATATTGGACTGTATCAGCTATTCATTGGATTAATCTTTGTGCCAGAGATTCGCTGGGTGGTACCAAGTACATTGGTGAAGAAAAGATTCCAGGACGAACTGTTATCATAACTGGTGCAAATTCTGGCATTGGGAAGGAAACTGCAAGGGAACTTGCAAAACGAGGCAAGTATGATAACTTCTGTAGCTTTGTGGATGCTCCAGATCTGATGCATATTATCTATTGCTTTATCAATGTATGTTAATTTTTACGGTAGGCCTACATACTCATTATCCCTGTTATTGAATATAGTTGAAGACAAATGAGAATATGATGGAATGGGATAACTAGTACGGTAATCTAGACGAATATCTTGAGCAAGTTGCATTGTTGCGTATTGCTCAATGAATTAGTCAAGCCATATCTGGTTCTCTGCCCCTATGACCTTTCTGGAAGCCAGATCGTGACCTCCTCTGGACTACCCTTTGTGCAACCCCTCTGATTCTACACGAGTCTCGTGAATAAGCTGGTGCCCTGCTTTTGGCTTTCAAGTGGTACATTAGAAGTTTAGAGACAATGATTACTAATATCTTCAATTTACAATATAGTCGATGTTGCTATACCTGTAGATTTAATCTAAGCATTGGCTGAAATATATTTAGCAGTTGTTTTGGGTTATTCCAGGTGGAAGAATTGTTCTGGCTTGTAGAGATTTAGCTAAATGCGAACTTGTTCGATCCGAGATTATTGAAAGCACGTATAACAAAAACATTGTCTGCCGTCAGCTTGATCTTGGCTCACTGAAATCGATACGAGAATTTGCCAAGGCCACCAACGAGAGTAAGTGTATTGCAGATTTTTCTCAGTCATCTGTATCACAGTACCATTCTTCAGCACCTTCATCATCTGGGCCATTCATACTACATTATTTCATCTTGGGGCATCATTATATGTGTAGTCTACTACTCATTAATCATGGTACTCTATGGTTTCATAAATTTATATTTAAGAAAGGTGACCACTATGCTTCTACAGCAGTCTAATTAACTGTATAAAATGGTGGCTTCTACCAAGCCATTATCATACAGAGCATCAGTTTACTTAGTCTTTAGAAGTGTAACATTAGAAATATGGATTGAAATGATTGTAGGCTGATGTGCAAAGACAACGACACCATTCAAACTACTTGACAGGTTTACATTACATATAGTATGTTTATTCAATGAGTTGTCAATTTTACATAATGCAGTGAAATCCACATGGTCTATATATTCTTACTATTTTTTAATAATATTATTAAGAAATGTGTTTTAGATGAGAAAAGACTTGACATTCTAATCAACAACGCTGGAGTGATGATGAACGATAGAGAGGTGACAGAGAATGGATTTGAACGGCACCTAGGAGTCAATTATCTTGGTCAGCAATAATCATTCTTTATCTGTTGAAATTGTTCTAATGTTTTGTCAGTATCGCTGTATTGCTGTATCGTGTATCGTTATGAAGGTTATTAATGCACTTGTTTGCAAAATATGGTACATGTACTTGCAAAATGGTTTTACCTGCAATGGTGTTGCTGATTTTATTGGAAATTCTCCCCTCAATTCTGGATGGTGAAAATATCTGCTTCACAAAAAATACAATAATTTTCATGTTAAGTCTGGTCTTTTTTTTTTTAAATTTTTACCCAATGTGCACTAGATCTTTCTAAGAAGGAAGACTGATCCTGATATCATACAAACTCTTCTTTTATGCAGCTTCCCATTGACCCCTCTACTCCATGGACTGGCCCAAGGTATGTTTCCCACCATTGGGCACTCCCTGTGGAATACTCTTTCCTCATTCATACATGTTACCATTCTTTCTGGGTCTCTTCTGGCAACCTTCTCCCACCTTAAAACCTTTTTCCACTCTTGGGTTTCTCACACTGGATGTGCTACTGTATAAATTAATAAGTGCAGTACAGTTGATGGGTATATGGACATATATCTCCATTGAGATCTGCAATGATGCCTCTGAATGCATTTATATAGCACCACTATTTAATGGCATGGCATCAACTGAAGTCTCAAGCCATTTGAAGTATGTAAAGCAGTTGTTCATAGTTCTATCAGGTCTGAAACTTATGCATTTCACATTTTACTTGCATGAATTTTTGTTACCTAACTTTGCATGACACATGATGCTGTAATAGCAATGTGAAAAATCATCTAGAAGTGTTTGGCATGTTTTTTTTAAATTTTAGGACACTTTCTTCTAACGAATCTCCTTCTCGATAAACTGATTGCATCAGCGCCAAGTCGCATAATAAACATTTCCAGTACTGGCTACAACACAACTCGCATTGGCTTCACAGATCTGAACAGTGCCAAGTACTACAATCCGAAAGATGCCTACAAGCAGAGCAAACTGGCTATTACGATGTTCACGCACGAACTGGCAAAACGACTTCAAAGCACGCATCTAGCTTTTGATGTTTCATTGTATAATTTTACAGTGTCTTACATGTCGCTCGTAAAACAAATTGAATTGTATTGAGCAGAGGCCATCAAGCCTGTACTTTATAGACATCCTCACCCTGACATTTTTAAGCTTGCAAGGAGTCTGAAAACACCAAAAGAAATTAACCTTAAATGCATCTTAAATTGATTGGTAAAATTGCAGTGGACTTAGTATCATTAGGTGCAAAGGTTATCAACAGGAAAGGACAACTTACACAAGAAATGATTTTGTTAAGTATTTTTAGGTTTTAAGGTCGTTCTAACTTTTCCCCAAGTCCTCCCTTTTTATGATGACACTATATGTAAGTCGTGGTTAAGGGAACATCTATGTCTGTGTGTGTAATGGCCTTTTCCAACAAATCCGGAAAGTGTGTTCTCAAGCAGCACTCTAGTTGTTCATCTTAGTGGGCGATTTTTCAGAGCGGTCAACCCGTAACGCTCAGTATGTGCTGAGCGCTGTTTTGACCCTCGTCCGAGGAGTCACTGAGTAGGGACCTTGAGCAAGTCCTTCACGTAAACTTGCTCTGCATTGCAACTGCGGTTGCACCGTCGAGGCATGTGTGCGGCTGATTGTAAAAAAGGACAATATCAAATTTCAGTTGTATTGTATCATGTTGCATTATAATACAAAGTTCAGAAGTGCATGCACAAACATCGATGACACTGATGAATTGTGAGTAAAGGACTTGTTGAAGATCCCTACACAGTGACCACCTGATTGGAGGTTTCGAACCCTTGGATACTCTCTGAGTTACAGGCCAATCACTTTATCCATTCGTCTACCTTGCCCTTCTTTTGCATGTTCAAATTGAGTCTTGGATGACTGACAATGGTTGGCTTTGGACATTTTTATGTATATTTAGACACCGGCGTAACTGTGAATGCAGTCGTTCCTGGCCTTGTTGAAACCGAACTTCGGCGTCACTTCCCCGGCCACAAGTCGCTTATATCGGGATCCATTCTGAAACCTTTCCGGATGTTCGTATTTAAGACTTCTGTCGTTGGAGCACAAACAACTATCCACTGTGCGCTGGATCCAACTGTTGCTAGCTGCACTGGGAAACTGTTCAGGTGATATTTTAAATTTCTAACAGCTTATAGGGTATATTTATATATTCATGGTGTCTTTTGTAGTGATTTTTATTTTGCACTGTGTAGTATGCCACTTCGTAATCTCATTGTTTATTGACTGGTTGTTGGTCGACTTTGAATACCTTTGTCTGTCCCATTTGAGGTCGCATTTCACGACCGTGCTTTCTCGGCCGCGGTGCTGGAGTGGTCTTCCATCTACAGTTAGATTGGCCGACTCAGTAGACTCCTTCAAAACTAAGGTGAAAGTGTTCCTTTTTTCCAAGGCCTGCTCTCTCCACTGACTTTCAGTTTAGGTTGTACGGCGCCCTTAGGGCTGCGTTTACGGTGCCTTACATGTAACAGACAGCAGATTTTATGAAACTATGTTAGTCCTTAATAGTCTCTTCAGCAGCATTAATTAGTAAGGCAGCAACATCTAATTAACAATGAATAATGAACATTTTGTATTTTCAGCAATTGTGCTCTGAGTGATATTGACAGCGAGGCCACTGATGAAGAACAATGCAAGAGACTCTGGGCAATCAGCGAGAGATGGACAAGACTAAAAGAGCAATAAGCACTGTCTGCGAAGAAATTGAACCAAAACTATGAGTGTTTTGTATGTGAAGTAGTTACAAAGTCCGAGGATGAGATATACAGCCAGCCCAAGACTGCAGCTATTTGTTGATGAATATTTCTGAAAAAGCCTGAGTGACTGCGGTGGTGAGGTAATAGGCTACGAAAGTCATGGCAACATGTGCTGATTTGAAAAAGTCTAAGAAGTGGGACACTGTGAGGATAAATGTGTGTGCCAGAAGTTTTGGGATAACATGCTGTGCATACGATGTATACGAGGCATAACAGTATATTATGTTCTTGCATAATAGTGAGGAACAATAAGTGGTCCTGGAAAGACAAAGGAAATAATTAAACAAATTATATATTGAACAGCTGTGAGGCTGAAATGTAGAATGATGGTTTCATGGCTCTGGTCTACTGATTGTGTCCTCATTTTTTTCTTCACAATATCTGTGTGCAATCTTACCATTGTGTTTGACCAGGAGGAATTCCCTTTACTTGAATGCTAAATCTTTTATAAATGCACTCGTTTGTATTAGATGTACCAATTCTAGGTAATTTCTCATTCACTTCTTTCAAAGCGTGTGGTTGGAACTAGGTCGATTGAATGAAGTTAACTTATATATAGTTTCTATTCACCTCTGCCATGTAGACAAATCTGTGTTCCAAAAGAGCTTCTAAATAGTTTCATTGATATAGATTTTAAAAGAACAAAATTTTGTCTTTGTATTGTGTTTACATATTTACACATTTCTATAATGCCTCTCGCAGTACGACCTAATCAGAGGTTAGAGCGTTCGTGTGCGTGCGTGCGTGTTAACACTGAATGAATCTAAAAAAGAAATGCATGATACTACGAATTATATTGGAGCAGGCTAAAACACCTGTAAATCGTGGATAACTGCTATATGTTTCACATTTTCTTCAACATAACATAAGCACTTGAGCCTTACAGTATGAATATGGTACTTTTTAAGTACTTGTATTTGCAACCTTGGTGCTTGCAAGTGTAAAGAAATGACTACTTGTATAGTGTTGTGTACATTAAATATTTACTTTGTATCTCTGTAAGCCTGCCTAATCATGATCCAGAATGGGGAGTTTGATACCAATAAATCATCTCCGGACGTGCATGTAGATCTATTTCCTGTAGTGTAATAAATTTATTCAATATAACAACACTATGTTTTTCTTTTGTGTGCTTCTCTTCTGACTATGCATGTCCAAGTGAATAAAAATACTTAAAGTACTTGTATACTTAGTACATGTTATTGTATGTAGGCTTTGTGCTTATAGCAAGTACTGTGCATCCAAAGGTGGCGATGGGGAGACTCCCAATGAGAGGGGTAGAAAATGTGGGGGGGGACACACGTATAACTTGTCCTCTATCTGTAAAAGGTGGGGGGGGAACTTGCCCTCCTTGACCCCAGGATCGCAGCCAATGTCTGCATTTATCAGTACTGTGTATCATTTGCTATTTCTGTACATGTCTTTCACTTCAAACGGATTTTATAGATGTGCAACTCATCTGTGCTTGTAATCTCCATCCTACATGGATTATGCCATGTTCTCTCTTCAACTCCAAAAGACTTCGACCATCCACATGAGGGAATTTTACCATGCTTCACACAAACCAGAAGTTTGGAAATTGTGTCTTTTTGGTATCGAGACCCATTCAAAGGAGCAGTCTGCCACTTTCGATTCATCAATCCACATCTGTCACCCAATCTAAATAAAAATTAAAAACTTCTCTATTTACATTGTGTTGCGGCTAGGATTTTAAATAAATGCGCTCTTGTGCAAGACTTGCTTTGTTAAAACATGCTATAAATTTTCAATTGTATTATATTGTATATGCATGCACAGCTAAATATGACAAGATATATCTGTTAACATCCTTGAAAACTTTGTTACCCCACATAACTTTTCTGATTTTCTGCTTGATCTTAAATATGATCTTTTGTTGTCCACTTACTAGTATATTCATTTATTTAGAAATAAAACAATTTGATAAAAACTCATAAATGCTAACTGTGGACATACAACTAGCTAGAACTGAACAAGAAACTAGTAATATCTTTATGTAATAATTTGGGGATAAATTGAAAGTTGTCTTTTGAAGGGACTGTGGGAGAATATAATGTCGTATGGTGCGTGCTCTAGGTCTTAATTGGTGTATGGAGGTTGGAGTTGGTGAAGAACACACTTGGGGTTGTGTAATATGGAGAAATGAGTTATGGCATGTTAGCAAGTTTAGATACTGTTAGAAAGAATTGTTCTAGGCAACCCAGGCGCTCATTATCGGAGTTGAGGTTAGATCTCCCCATGATAGGTAGGTATATAACTGTTTAGCAATGGTAGTGGCGTTCCTACCATGGGTTTTGATTTCAACATGAGAAGTTTGCTCGTCACATGTCATTATTCGTCAGTTTTCTGTATTTGATCATGATTTTGAGTATTTATTAATAAGCATATGTGGATACCTTACTATCCGCCAGATGGACGCACTGCAATTGTCACACGCTATTAAATAAGGACTTTCTAGTCTTGTATTTCATTAGTCTTGTGGTGGAAAGCCACTGTTCGCCTCGATCTTGATTTAAATCTGCCGAATAAAACAAATTACTTGCGTTTGGCGTCTATTATTTTCTTTTTTAGATGTAGGCCTACTTTGACTGTCGAAAATACCAGTGCAGTATTCTACTGACAGAAATGTCAAGTGCAAAAGTAAAGAAGGAATTCAGAGAGTTCGAGTGTGCACGAGACTTTAAGCTCGGTAAACAAACAAGCTTGTACTTATCAACAATCAGCAATGTAACAAACTAAGTTTTTCTAGATGAACGTCTCAGGACCGATCGACCTTAATAAGCGAATAAAGCAGTCAGTGGTTTTTCCAAAGCGTGAAGCTTCTGCGGCCGAAACCTTGGCCTCTCAACGCGCGGAAGAACTACTGCGGCCTAAACTTATTTGCATATGTCTAAAACCGACACCAGCCCTAACTCTGATGACCCTAACCGACTGTCACAAAGCCTAACCTGACCCTATCCGACCCTCACGATGCCTATCTTTACCCTAACCGACTAGGGTTGCCAACTGTCCCGGAATGGCCGGAACAGTTCCGAAATCAACCAAGGCCGTCCCAGGCGGTTCTAATTTTGTCCCGGAATCTGGCAACAGGCAAATAATTACAATCAAATGATTATGCTATTCAGTGATATCCAAACTCAAGCAACACGAGCAATACTGCAATAAAACATCATTATTCTCAATGTCCATAATCGTGATTTTATCATTTTTCCTATCATTATATTAACTGATTGACTTTCGATTAAGGACTCGAAAGTCTGGAATTCTCGAACGTCAATCATTATATTAACTAATCGACTTTCGATTAAGGACTCGAAAGTCTGGAATTCTCGAATGAAATTCATAGCTTCATAAGACTAGCGGCATGTGGTAAACTTCGTTTTGTTTTGCGCTTACTGCCTCTATCCCTATTTTATTAATGTATGTGAACAGTGAACTGCTTCATAGTGGGGATCTGGAAGTGTCCCGGAATGAGTTTGTTCAGAGTTGGAAATCCTAGCGGTTTGTCATTAATCATAGTACTTGGGAACTGGGAAATGTCCCAGAATGAGTTTGTTCAGAGTTTTGCAACGCTATAACCGACCCTTACGACGCATTTAAAATATTTAAGGCCTGTGTTTTAACAGTGGGCATGCACAGAAGTCTTCATTCACAAGACTTTGTAAGTGTTCGGCCGTAGAAGTAACATTTTTGTTTGTATTGAAGCCGAACTTTTTGCCGCAGAAGATTTATCCTTTCACAGAAGTGTGGAGCTTCTGTAGCAGAAACTTCATCTTCTCAACACAACGAAAGTTGCTTCTGCAGTCAAAGGTTCTTTGCATATGTCTAAAAAGGACACTAACCCTGACCATAACTGACCCTCACAACGCCTAACTCGTAGAAGTAAAATCTTCAAAAACTGTAAAACCAACCAAGCCCTAAAACCATTGACATGTAGGAGTTTATCTGGTAAATGCATTGTGTGAAAACTGTTTTTCAAGCATTTGTATCTGCATGACAGAAGCTTCCTGATTTCTTAGTTTGTTGGCCATGATAATCTTATTTTGATAAAACTGTGTAACTCTGTAATATCTACAGTTTCTGTAACATTATGCTTGTTTACTTATGTCCTTCTGGTTGCTTTGTACATGCTTATCTGAATGGAATTTTCTCCAGAACATCAGGTTCTGTCCATAGAAGAATTCAATTTCGAATCCGAGTCAATCGTTGTAAGTGCTTCAAAATGTCTGTTTTCTGTTGAATATATTTCTTTGTTATATACAATATATTCTTTGACATTCACAAAGCATCTTAACAGGATGTGTTATTTGTAAAAAATGATCATATTCATACAGTCAGTATGCTGCTCTTCTATTGCTATTGCTACTTATAATTTTAAGCATGTTGTGCATTCTTTTGTTGCTCCAGTGCTGTTTTCAGCAAATTAATCTTGTGAGCTTCACCTTTTAAATACAGAACTGACTCATTAATAGAAAGTCATCAGACGACTTCTCTTTTTAATGGTTGATTAGACACTATCGCGCTTTCTCTGTTGTTGGCCCAATGGCAAGGAATGGGCTACCATTATCGTTGCATCTTATGCGTAGGGTTTATTCAGATGCATTTTACAGTAGCCTTAAGATGTTTCTTTTCAGCTGGGTTTGAGTCTGGAGCACTCCTGAGTAGTAACCTCAAAAGGGAGCTATAAAAATTTTCGCAATGAATGAATGAACAACAACCAGGCAACACGTAGCAAGAAATAATGCTGGAAAGCCCTAGAAATTGACAATATTTAATAGTCAATATTTAGCAGTGCACAACAGGTATGGCATGTTAACTGGTACAACATGGTAAGTTAACGGCTGTGGGTACATGACACTACTTTGCATTATGCAGAACAACACACATAGGGAAGTCTATAAACAGATTAAGCGAGTCACGCTACGTGTAAGCAACACGTAGCAAGAAATAATGCTGGAAAGCCCTAGAAATTGACAATATTTAATAGTCAATATTTAGCAGTGCACAACAGGTATGGCATGTTAACTGGTACAACATGGTAAGTTAACGGCTGTGGGTACATGACACTACTTTGCATTATGCAGAACAACACACATAGGGAAGTCTATAAACAGATTAAGCGAGTCCACAATATGCTGTTGAACATGATTATACAGGCTGAATAGTGGTACAGAAAAGTGTTCTTTACTTTTTAGGGATATGTGGACATGGTGATACATCCTCAGACACCTGAGCTGAAAAGAGTGAAGATCAATTGCAAACAGTGTGGTATGTTTGCCTTCACCGAATCTATTATTTCACATGGCTATCTGTAGAAGTTGCTTCTTTCTAAGACGTATCTCTAACTTGCTGTGTGTTGTGAAGGCACCTTTGTAACGGCAAGTGCTGTGTTATGGCGGCCTAGTGATTGTCGCTATTGTTATCATTCTTGTTATTCTTGTTGATTAACATTGAAGCTGTTAGTAAAATATTTGTTACAGGATATAAACCTTGAACAACCTCTGAGACAGTTACTAGGTACTGACCTTGAACAACCTCTGATACAGTTGCTGGGTGTAGACCTTGAGCAAGTCCTTAATGCAGAGCTTGTCATCGTCACCAATTGATGCCTTCTCATTGGATATTGGTGCTTGCTAATTGCAGTTCTACATTTGGTAGTCTGGATGGTCATATATATACTTGTGATTGTGATCTTGTTCATAGAGATCTATGATGTGTCGGTTAATGGATGGGAAGCAGACGTTTCCTACTGTGATCCGACCCTCAATATTTGTTCAGAGGACTCAAAATCGTAAGCGCTTTGCGTAACAAGAAAATAAAAAGTTACCATTGATAATTAACTTATGTTATGGCTTGGATTCTGAAGTACCATTTATTTGTAGTCATAGTTACTTTTGATGAACAGCTATAGGAGTAATGTGCTCCATTCCTCAAGCAAACCTTTATTCAAGTGTAAACTAATCATTTAACTTCTAGGTGCCACATTAATAGAGTTCACCAAAAATCTGTTGTCGGTTACTAAGGAGTGAAACGAATATATGGTGTGGGCTTGTTGACAAGCTAATGGATAATGTGCTTAATGCCAAGTGGCATTATGTCCCCCAAACTTAACATGCTGTACAAATGGTTGGATGAACAGATGGTTGGATGAATGAACTGGTGTTAGGATGAACGGATGGCTGGTCAGATGAATTAACTGATTGTCAGGTTAGCTGATGGACAGCCGGGTGAATGGACTCTTGGTCAGATGGATGGTCAGTTCGACTGACATGTGGATGGATGAACAGACGTAGGGATTTAGTTTTACTAGACGAATGAAGATTTCTGCAGATTTGTTTGACTGAGGTGCAAATGTAACCAATAGCAGGACCTCATTTCATGTTACTGTTTTGAATGATTGTGATTTTGGGATTTCTGTTTCGAATGATTGTGATTTTGGGATTTCTGTTTTGAATTACTGTGATTTGGTGATTTGTGTTTTGATCTAAATTGTGATTTAGTAATATCTGTTTTGAATGACTGTGATTTTGCAACTGTGTAGACGAGCCTTGGATTACTTTGAGTCCAACCACAGTTCAGCTGTTGCAGCAGTTGATGCAGATGCTGGGAACGGTGAACTTATCATTGAAATTCCATCTTCAGTCTTGCCTGCTGTGCAAGGTACTTTCATTTTGGTTTTTGTTTCCTATTCGTATGATATATTGTGGGCATGTATGTGCAATGCTTTGTACATAGTGAATGCAGGAAAATGGAAGAGCCTCTCACTGCTGCAGCAGAGAATTTGTTTTTTGGTGCATTATATGAAGCTGTTGTTGACATTTGCTTTTGAGGTCTGGAAATAAAATTATATACTGAGAAGGTTTTATTATGTTACCTCAGTGTGGCATGGTGGCTGATCTGTTAGAGCGGTTGGCCTGTAACATTCAGTGTACACTGAGTGTGGGTTCGACCCTCTTCCGAGGCATCAGTCGCTGTGTAGGGAACTTAAGCAAGTCCTTCACACACAATTGCTTTGCAGTACAACTACAATTGTGCCGTCGAAGCTTGTGCATTTCTGAGCAAAAGATGTTGGAAGAAGGGCAATATCAAATTTCAAACTAAAATAAAATACTAAATTAATGCAGAAGTTGTGGACTGTTTTTATGTAGAAATGTTGTATCAAAGACAGTTGTGTTTGAACAGTTATTTGAGTACTTGTTATTCCTGTGTCTACTTAAGCAATTCAGATTTCAGAGCTGATCAGTAATTATAGTTTTTAACTTCAATTTTGCCATAAAACAATATTTATAGCATGAAATTAACTTTAAAATCTGGACTGAGATACTCTGTTTCTGAATCATAATTGAGCGGAACGATTTTGGAAGATTAATTAGTTGAGAACCTGTATAAAGAGTTGACAATTATATCACAGCAAATAATGTATACTAGTAGTATTGTGTTAATCATTTTTCAATGTGGTTGAGGTTGTTTGTATCTATTCATGGTTTCTTTTGTGTGTTTGTGAATTTCAGAGATGAAATCAATTAATGTAAACATCGAGTTTAAGCTTGAAAAGCCGAAGGGTGGCATAAAATTTGTTGTTCCTGACCTGGATGGTACATTGTTAGACAGGGGTGCTCATGTGTTCACATGTGGCAGAGAAAATTCTTCAAGGTATGCTGCGCTTGCAGTTATTTTTATCCAAGTACTTGTATATCACTTCATTTTCGATGAAACAATCGCATGACATCATGCAACATTTCAGACATCACTCATTCAAGTAGTAGGCAAAGAACTAGTAATTGACTGATTATTAGGCTCATAAAAGGTCTGTTAAACCTACTGTATGTTGTTTTCTGTGATGATATAGGTTGTGGTTTCCATGTATTGACTGCTATTCGGAGGTTTGCACATGGAAGCTGGAATTCACCGTTAACATGTACATGGTTGCAGTTTCGGTTGGAGATCTTGTGGAAACTATTTACACCGAAGATCTCCGTAGGAAAACTTACCACTACTTTATGTCTGCTCCTACTGCTGCTCCAAAC
The DNA here is from genome assembly GCA_959347315.1 of Bimastos eiseni. Taxonomy (NCBI): domain Eukaryota; kingdom Metazoa; phylum Annelida; class Clitellata; order Crassiclitellata; family Lumbricidae; genus Bimastos; species Bimastos eiseni. The sequence continues at coordinate 13,469,302 of OY365809.1, forward strand.
ATTGCAGTTGCAGTTGGGTGAGTTCATGAACTTTTAGAATTATTCTGCTGTTAGTTTCTGATGAAGCTGAAATAATGCTCTGAACAGTTTGCTTGCAGTTGATTGGATAAATGTACCAGTACTTGATGATCTTGCTTTTTTGTAGTTCAAAATTGTTTTTACATTAGTAAGCCTACATTGAAAATTGTTTGTGTATCCAAGCATCCTTAATCTTGGTCTCTCTCAATGTCAATCATTGAAAGACTAAAGTTTTAAGTTAAGACATATGATTTTATGTTACAGACCATTTGAGGTGTTTGTGGATCCACACATGCATGAAGTGACACACTTCTGTTTGCCACGCATGCTGCCTCTCTTGAAGCAGTCTACATCATTCTTTCATGAGGTAGGCAAACTATCCCTATAGTATGCTGATGATACATAATGTGCATCACATTGTAGATGTGTAACTGAACTGTATGAATGAAATGGATGTTTATAAAATAGTTGCAGGATCGCTGTAATTGTTCATTAGTACTTTGCAACTTCATCTTATCAGATATAATGTTTTATTACAATTTTTATTTGGAATTGAAACAGACTGCCAGTGTAAAGCAGATTTTACAATACTGATTAGAGTTAAAATTTTGACAAATAATGTTGAATCACCTGATAGTTGTTTAGCACCTGTGTTTTGATACATTTTTTTCACAATCGTTTTTATATTCTGGTTTTTAATTATTTTAGAGTAAGTTTTGGTTGTTCCCATTGCGATCAATTTAGTTTCCGTTCAATTTTTAAATCATGCTAGTGTAAATTTTTGTTCTGCTATCAAAATGATTTTAAAAGTCTAATTTTAGTTCTAGTTTCTTCAGTTCTTCATTTATGTTGAAAGCTTTATTGCTAGCATTTAGAAAGGGCTTACATCTAAAAGAACTAAGAATGATAATTAAATCTAGAATGTTAGTCACAGTTGGGGTTGGCCTTTCTCAAAGTGTAATTTCTGGTGCTGTTGCTCGATAACAGTTAGAACACTGTGACCTCTGTAATAAAAGGCCTTTAGTCATAGTAGTTCCAAATGGTTAGCACTTGAACTGCATTGATTTCCCAGTCACTTTTTGTACATGTTCGTTGTCAGGTGTTAAAGGTCATGTGGGTCTTGTGGCCTTTTTGATTACCATTACTATTGTTGTCTTCTTTGTTGCATTAATTAACCACAATAAAAATCTGCTGTGTCTGTCATTAGCTACTTATCCACGCTCTAGTATGCTAGTACGGTCTGTTCCTGGTGCATGGCAGACTGAACTGTCATTGTGACTTTTGATGTCAGGGCATCCGATATTAATTTTCGTTGAAGTTCACATGATTTAGTTCCATTGTTCTTAATCATTCTCGCTTCTATTTGATTAAACAAAATCTTATTTTAGTATTTATCTAGTTTTAGTTTATAATTTTGATTCATTCTCCATTTAGTTCTTTTGATGGAAAAGCTAATTGTTTTTGTTTTAATTATAAAAAAAGGACTTCTGATCAATGCATTGCTACCAGTTCTTTCTTTTCAGGTTATTGAGTACTACGAGGAAAACCTGTCGACTCGTTTTCCGTATACCTGTTATAAGCAGGTATTTGTTGATATGGCCTACAGTGAAATTGCGCCTTATGCTTCAATGACGATCTGCAGGTGAGTTAAGGATGGAAGAAAAGTGGTTTGGCTCCTAAATCTAGTAATATTGATCTACGACATCATTGATTATTTACTTAGAGGGTGGTATCTCTTTAGTATATGATGTATTTAGTTGATAACTGAAAGACTGTTATTTCTGTTAAATTTTCTGCCAAAAAGCAATTGTCATTCAGATATTGTTGGTAATGACGTGGTGTTGCCATTAGACTGAATTTTGTGACATTTAAGATGATGTTATTCAGGTAGCATTTAGGTTTGTAGATAAATTTGATTGGCATTTTGAGAACTGTGTGGAACGATGATCGATCGGTTAGAGCAGTTGGCCTGTGACATGGAGTGTGCGGATTTGATCCTCGTCCTCGGAGTCACTGTGTAGGGACCTTGAGCAAGTCCTTTGCTCATAGTTGCTCTGCAATATGACTGTAGTTGTGCCATTTAGGCATGTGCACTTCTGGGTTATTGGTTTTCATTTGAACTTTCTGAGTACTTGGCATTACTCTCTGACTGTGATGAAGTCATTTTAAATGGTTGCACAATATGTGCATGTTTTGTAAAGCACAGTCAATTGTATTCTGTAAGCATTTTATTTATCGATGGTCGCTTCAGCTGCCTTTTATGGTAACTATTATTCCTTTTTATTCTTTTGATATTATTTTTCTCTCAAAAGATGAAATATGAGGGTGTTAAAGAAATGCTGGGCAGGTGAGAGTGCAGCTTCAAAGTGACTGATCATCTAAGACATTCAGCTGCTAAAAATGTGAACCGGTAGCAGCAGCCCATTAAATATTGGAATTTTATTATTATTACTATTATTATTATTATTATTATGGAAAAGGTCCCTCAGGTACAATGAGAATTCAGGATGTACATTAAAGGTTTTCGTCCCCATCGGGATGAACAAAAGAGCCCCTGAATGCCACTAATAATGTCTTATTATTAATGTCTTTAATTGAACATTATCAATAATTAATCATTGTAATTAATGTCTTATTATTAATGTCTTATTACTATTATTATTATTATTATTTTTACCTGAGGTAGGAATAATAACTCAGGTGATGAAAGATTGTCTTTAAACAGAATAATCAGCTTCGTAGATGGTTACATCTCTTCCATATCCACCATAAGCAATGGAGTTGAAGTGCTGGATGATTATCGAGAACCGTCGACAAATATAACTAGCCTCTCAGGTGTCTTTAACTATTGCTATTATTATTATTATACAGGATTTTACTGGTGTGAATTGTTGCTTTAGCCTTTACTTACTGACTCACCAGGACGTCATCGATCAAACTCCAGTCACACGTCATCTGTTAGCGCAGGCCATGGCGCAGCAGTTCTTCGGCTGTTTCATATCTATGAATTCTTGGTGAGCCTTCAATGCATAATCATATTTAATGAGTTGGAAATGTTTCATTAGAAGTTGAAAATGAAGTTAGGGATAGTGGTGTTAGGTTTGTATTCTGCATTAAAAGTGAGTAGTAAACAAGTGATTAAGTAAATGGACATTTTTGTAAGACCTTAATCCTTTATTGATGAGCTGCATTGGTTTCCAATATATTTTGATACATGCTCATGGTTAAAGGGTTAAGTTACGTTTAAAGGCATTCAGTCCCTTGTTAGATGACGTTAAATTTTATGGAGAACAGCAGGTTCTTCTTTAGGAAATAATGCTTGAACGTGTTCTTCTGGATCCCAACCAACAGAGTCCATGAGGGTTGACATTGGACACCATGTTCGCTGTTCCTGGTCCATATTGCAATAATGGACTAACAATTAAGAACAAAACAAAAAGGGTTTACAGTACACAGTAGTGATGAGCCGAGCGTCAATTTGCTGCCGAGCTTGAGTACAGAGTTTTACCAATTGAGTTATATTAAGCCCTAGTTTCGAATATTTGAAAAAGTAATGATCTCTTGGTTTTTGTTTGGCAGTTGCACAGTTTATATGAATATTTTGGTTTACATTTGGTTTAGTCTCCTATTACACTAGGTAGTTGTAACTAGTAAGTACTGCAAGTAACAGTATTTGTGTTTTTACATGGGTCAATTGTCACAGACATGAAGGCTTTACGTTATTTACTCTTTTGGCAATGTTCTTGTCTGAAATTTCGATTTCGATAGGTCTCCATAAATTTGCTGTGTATAATATTAAGAATTGCAACTTAGTATGCTTTTTGACTGTGTGTTTGGGCCTGATATATGTGCAGCAATGACTTGAGCTGAACGACTTCCTTCCCAAAGTCATTACACTGATTTTGTAATGTAAACCTACCCCTGTTTATGATATTCTCCATGATCCTCATATGGACTTTGAATGGCTTATGTATCCAGCTTCTGTTTATCATTTGTTTTTATTAGGTGTGATGCATGGCTTCCAAAGGGATTAGCAGCCTACCTCTGCAGCCAATACAGGATAAAAGCATTTGGAAACAATGCACTGCGCTATTGCGTTGCACAGGTACTAGAAATTTGTTTTATGTACATTATGTGTTCCATGTTTTTCTTAATGTCAGCGATATGGTTTACGTGTTAATTCATAATTACTTGCTATCCAAGTTTGTAACATAAGAATCCTAATAATTTTATTTCAATTTAATTAATTTTCTTGTGATATTTTAAATTTTTTTATTTGCAAGATATATTTCAAAGTCAAGTTTGACCAGTCCAGTCTTGCAGGTGATTTTAGATGAAGTACTGTGACAAATGTTGTAGGATATGCGTGAAGTTTGTGAGCACGAGCAGCAGATGGGGCCAGTAGTGCTCGATCCTTCAGTTGTTCGTGATGTTGGCCTCTACTTTCCTACGAAAAGTCCTCACACTACATCTCCAATCTACTCCGCAATGTATGAGAAGAAGGCTCTCCTCATTGTGCGAATGCTGGCACAGCGCATTGGCCAAATTCAAATGTTTCAGGTATTCATACTGTTTTTTTATAGAATATGTATACTATTACCAATTAGAGCTTAAGTCTTGTTTGCATGACATTTTAATATTGCACAGCATGCTTCTGTTAAATTGCCAATCTGCATAGTCTCGATTCGTAAGTTGACGTCAGTTGGTGTCCATATCATATTACAATGTGTAAGATAAGGTTGTGCAAGAGAGTAGTATATCATTGGTCGGATTGAAGTTGGTAGCAGTGTTGTATGCAAGACTTGAAACTTCAAGACGAGACCGAGACAGTGAGGTACCGAGACCGAGACACTAGGTTCAAGAAAGTGCCAGACAGTACAAGACAGTAAAAGACAAGTGATCTTATATAAAATGCTATAAAATGCTAATGTTTCAGTTTTCGGGAATAATGTTTATTTGTAATTTCAATTTGAAACTTATAATGTATATAGTACCAATTCCTGAGAACAGTTTTCATATTGTCGCCCAAGATTTTAAGACAGTTAACGCGAAACTTATCGAGACCACTTGCTCGAGACAGAACAAGACATTCACTTCAATACAGTTTCTAAAAATTCGAGACACTACCTCGAGACCGAGACAGCAGGCTTCCAAGACCGAGACCAAGACACTAAAAAACTGTCTCGAGACATCTCAAGATGTCTCGAGACATCTCAAGATGTCTCGAGACCATACAACTCTGGTTGGTAGTAAGTATGATGTACATACTGATATACCAATGTTCTTGACAATTATTATTGAGTTGTTTTATATGCTGTGGCCGGGTTATGTGTTGATTCACATAAACTTCTAGAAATTTAGTCGAGACCTCTCGGGAGATGCAAGCGCAATGTATGAGTGACATCATATTTCTATAGCACCAGTTTTCCTGTGTAATGTAAATACAATAAACTTGGTTTTGTCTAGTTAGGCAGCATTTGCTTGTTTGCATTCTGCTAAAGTTGTCAGTTCTGTGTTATTAGTCTGAATTAGGATCTGCAGAGATTTATGGGAACAGAAAACATTGGTATCATCAGCAAATAATCGAGACATTGACAGGTTCGTTTATATGAATTAGAAATAATATTTGATAACATACCATTGCAACAAACTTGTTGTTCAAGTTCTTCAGAAAAGACGAGATGATTAATTACATTACAAGAGACATTAACAGACTTGTAATTTATGGGTTCTAAATTGTTTTTCAGGTGTTGAACAAGCTCATTACCCTTGCTACAAATGCATCCAAGCAGAAGTTTTCATCGAATACTTGGTCCAACATGTTGATTTCAACATCTTCAGTAAGTTTTGAGAAATTGCTTCACAAAATGTGTTGTAAACATCTAGTTTTTGCAATTTGTTTAATGTTCCAGTTGATTAATTTGGTATTATTAGGTGTATATCACTAGTATTTCTAAAGTGCCTTCTGAGTAGCTCTTGATGGCCACATCTGGCCAGTCTCATATAATTTGATTAAGAACAATGAGTTCACGTACCTGTAATTACATAATTCTGAAAGACTGGGAAAGTTTAGTGGCAGCGTTTCATCTACATTGACAGGTGACACTGTGTTCAGTTGTTTGTGATTTTTCTTTATTACAGTTCCTGAAATGTATATCATCTGTTACTGGCAAAGACGTCAGCCCCTTTGTCGAGCAGTGGGTGTATCCTCTTAAATATAACATGTTTCTTTGACTGTTTTGACTTGCTGTTATTTCATGTTTATATATAATATATATATGTGTGTGTGTGCGTACGTGTGTGAGTGTGTGTGTGTGTGCGTGCATGCATGTAAGTAAAGAGGTGTTTATATTTTGAATCCCAGGCACCTAAAAGTTAACTACGACTCTGGTACAATTTATCAGTGCAATTGAGATTCATTCCTGCATGTTCAATATGTACATCTATTGATCTGTTGACAACAAGAGAATATCACAGCCTCAAGTATGAATAAATAAAATGAAAATCACAGAAGGTTGCAACCATTTTGATCAGCTGATTACTTAATATCTAATTGATATTATTGTGATATTCGTTAGATCTCAAATGAACTTTATGACTGAGTATGGCAAACATATGCACAAGACCAGTTGAGGTCACCCTTTGCTTCATCAGTGACCACAACATCAGTACATACTAGGATAAATCAGAATAGATTACATGCACAAATATACATATGTATGTAGGTATGTATTTAGTAACTTAACAATTTCTTTGAGAGCACTGTTGTCTTAATCATCAGAATGTTACTGAAAACTTAAATTTTCTGAAACGTGTTGCATATGAGTTATGGACCATTAGTTAAAAAAGTGAGATAATGTGTAGAAATCATTTGCTTAATTTATCTATTATTCTGTTCTGCTTTGTGGGAATTCTGCAGTAATGAGGACTGTTAAATTGCACGACATGCCAGTCAATCATTGTCTGCATAGTGTTTTCCTTAAGTCTTTCTGTAGACATCAAGGTGGTGTTGCGAGGTTTATTGGCAGCTTCAACTTTATTGCCAAGCGCAATGTTGTTGAAATTGAGCTGAAGCAGGATTGGACTGCAAAGGGTACCCTCAAGTATGCGGTAAGTGTGGATGTTGGAAATTCTTATGATGAAACATAAGTTAGTTCCCTGCTGTGCTGACAATATGCACTAGATCCTGAATATCAGATGAATAATCTATGACAGCGGTTTTCAATCGGTGGTACGCGTGCTCCTAGGGGTACGCCAGCTGTTGCCAAGGATACCCCAAGATGAATTTAAAACTTTTAAATAAATATTTTGCGCAGAAACAGATAATAATCAAAGAACATTTCTGACAAATCTTTTCTGTTGGGAGTGTGCACACAAATACTTTTTTTTAGTTTGGGATACTACAAAAAAGAAGTTTGGGAACCACTGACCTATTATATGATTTATGTTGTAGCATGGTTGGAACATTGATTCAAAAATCAGTGCCATATATAAAAGAAACTTATTATTACATTATTATTACATGACCCTGTTTTGAATTTTTCCATGATATGGCTCTCAACGACCTGTGCTGAAAACTTCACTTCATTATGGCTTAACAGTATGCTGAAAATGCTTCTTGAGATTTCTTGTTGGAATAGTGAGTTGCCGAAGGTTCCTTCGTCGCCAATGGATTCTTTGAGAGCTGTTGGAACCAGGCGAAATGAAACCATTGTTTTTACTGTTTTCTTTAGGGTCCCCTCACGGTAACAATTCAGGAGTTGGATGGCACATTTCATCATCTGTTTATGATTGAAGAAAATAAAACAAAATTTGAAATTACTTGTCATTCAAAAAGTCGCAGGTAAGGTTTACAAGTGACAGAATTTATGCAAATGTTGTATGATATTCAGAAATATTCCTAATTTTTAAATTAGTCTATTTTTTAGCCAGAGACAAAAATACAGGTTTAATTCACGATTACTTGTCATTTTAATAATTGATACCATAGCCTAGCCTATTTTCCATAGATGGATTTAGATATAATGGCCTACTATTACCATAATAACATTGTTGATACTATTGTTTGATCACTATACTTGACACTACAATTGAATTGTATTTTGATGTTTTTCTGTATGTTTTATTCTGGTTTTATTTGTTCTCTAGGCAAAAGAAAAAGAAAATTCCATTGAGTACAGGAGAAGAAGTTGAGATGAACCTTGATGACACTGAGTAAGCTGTTATGACGCTTCTCCTACTTTGTTTGCATCTGAAAATGTAGTTCTTTATTCTTTAGCCTTCTGTTTACAGATAAATCATGTTTGCTGTTGTTTTGAGTGCCTTAATGTGCTCAATGAAAATGTTTTAAATAAGGGAGTTTCTGATGTGTGCCATTTAATTAACACACGCTGTGTACATCGTGCTATCATGATTTAACCTTGGAAATTAGCCCATATTTAGACTTGGCTGTGGTATACTTCGAATATTGTTATATTTTGTTAGATACGATTAATAATTATTTGTTGAGTTGTGAAATCTGTTGCATGTAAGAAATTAAACATTTGATTAAGTAGAATTTCATCGTAGAATTGAATTTTTTGTATTAATTTCTATTGGTTATTTGTGTATTTTGGTTTGTGATGTATTGTTATGTAGTCCAGCTTCTCCAGTTCTGTGGCTGAGAGTCGACCCTGAAATGACCATTTTGAGACACGTTAAGCTGGAGCAGGCCGACTTTCATTGGCAATACATGTTGCGGTATGAACGTTGTGTCACATCACAATATGAGGTACAACAACACTGGAGATGTAATCTTTTGTTTATTTGAAAGGTTGTTTGCTGATTGTGCTAATACTAAATTGTTACTTCTTTAGAGCTCTTCTAATGATTTGTCATTAAACAAATTAAAATATCTTCTCTTTCTGTGGTGACAGTAAATGGCTTATATATGAACATTGTCAATCTTCTCTTAGAATATAACTAAAGAGAGACCTCACCGGGAACCAATCTTTGTCTTATTTATGGATACTGGCCATTGCCTGCAATTAAACAAGTTCTTCATAAGCAGCTCTTTGGATGTGTTTCCTTGCAGTCATCTATTGCAAATCATCTCGAATCCATTTGGTCTTGCATGGATTTTTATATTACGATTATAAATAGGTTTCCCGAATTAGTGCTCTGTTCATATTCCATTTCGTTTGGATTGCTTTTTTGCCTGTGTGTAACTGTAGGCCATCTGTGCTCTAGAGCAGTATCCATGTTCAAAGACCCGAGCGGCGCTGATAGCGATTATCGAAGATTCAAGGATGTATTACCAAGTTAGAATTGATGCTGCCAAATGTCTAACAAAGGTAATTGTTGATGTTTAGAGAATTCCAAATATGAAGTTATGTAGTATTTCACGTATTGGATGTTGTCTGCCTGAAACTGGAAAGGCAATGGAGGAAAGGGACAGATTTATAAATCATTTGCTAGGGCTTGACTAATTTCCGCAAATGGCTGTCTTATAACCTGTGCGTCCATCAGATTCGTTAAGTATTTATACGATATTTTCTTTGACTTTCATTTATGCTGCTTTGTTTCAGCATTCCGTTTATTTAGTTTCAATATTGCTGTACGTTTATTATTATACACTTTTCAGAATTTGGATGAAGCCTACAATATATTTGTGACATCTTGTAGCTGCCATGGCCATTACCTAATTCATAACCTAAGTCAGCATTACCTAATTCTGAAACCTTCCTTGTTTTTATTCTGCAGTGTCTTTGCTTTTGTGTGGATGTGACTTTGTGCATATGGTGTCGTACAGACTTGAGTTTGCTTTACTGTAAGACATTTCTTGTTTTATAACTATCTTGATTCTTGCTGAATAATGTGTGTTTCTTTTTAAAACTGTGTTTCAGGTAGCTAATGCAATGGTAAGGGACTGGAATGGGCCACCAGCGATGATGATGATGTTTCAGAAAATGTTTGGGTCTCGTAGCTGTCCACAGATCGTCAGACTTAATGACTTCACGAACCTTCAGCAGTATTTTCTTCAGAGGGTAAATAGAATCTTTGCATGTCTTTAGTTACTTCTCTAAAGATTCTGTTAACAGTTGGGAAATAAGTATTATCGCTATATGCAAAACAAAATGCAGTATTACTATAGTTTAATGCTGCACTACTTGGACATTTCAGAAATGTGCATTGAAGTAGACCAGCTAACAGGAAGTATTAAGATGATTAATAATGATCAGGCAAAGTAATTATCAACAGAAATTGTTGAGAGATATGAAATTGTAGCATACTGGTAAGTAGTATAAATAACTGCTCTGTAAGCCTCAGTGGTCATTTCTATAATCATTTTCATCTAGGTGTGAAGTGACAATATGACAATTACTACTCACAACTACATGTTGAAAATATTATGAAAGTTTGCTAGTGCATTTTAGGAATTAATCATTTACAGTGTGTGGTCTTGTTCTGAGCTTTTAACTTTGATTTCACCCAAATTTACATTGGTATACCATAGCACATAATTGCTATGCAAATAAAAAGATGTAATTTATAAGCAGCAACGAACTTTTAAATGTTGATTGAAGCAACGATTAATATTATGCTTTGAGATGGGTTCAAAGAAAGCATGCTAAGGCATCAGCATAAGAAAACATTGGGGATAACTATTATTTTGAGCAGACTATTTCATTGGATATGTCGACCACTGAAAATACCATTTATTGAACGATAAACACAAATTCTTCTTCATAATAAAATATTATTTTATATGTGTTGGATTCATGAATCATGGAAATTCATTAAGATGCAACATTGTTGTAACATAGAACATACTATGATGTGTGTTGCTTCTGTTCGTGTGTGTTGAGCAGGCTATTCCATTGGCAATGGCTGGTCTTCGCAATGTTCACAACATTTGTCCATCAGACGTTCTTCAGTTTCTTCTGGGTCTCATCAAATACAATGAAAATTGTAAAAACAAGGTGGGGTCTATTTTCTGTAAAATCCATTTTTTATTATCTTGTTTCAATTTAATGTAGATGGACCATGAAATAAAGATATATAAAATGGTTAATTTCTGTTAATAATGTGATTTGTGTGTCGTTCTGTAAGTGTCTGCATAGGACTACTAATGGAGATTGTCTTCAGATACAGAAAGATCATTCGTCTACATGTGAACCTGTTTATAGTTTTGAATCTTAATATTGGTTATGCTTGAGAGAGGTTGAGGTGCCCCGATGCGTGTACGAACGTGTTTTGTGCTGTTGTGTTTTAGTTTGAGGATGGGTATTACAGGGCTGCACTTGTGGATGCCCTTGCTGCAACTGTCACGCCAGCCGTCACTCCTGTCACAATAACCGGGTAACTGAAGCCATTTTGCATTGTTTTTGCTTTGTATTCAAAGCAGCTGTTTGTCTTGTTTTAGCAAAGTCTAACAACCGATGAATAAGATTGTTGTTACATGTGCTTATCACAAGGACATAAAAGCAGTTGAGTTTATAAGTAGAAGAGGAAACTTAAGCATTAAATAACTGGATTGATCACCTAGGTAATGTAATGTTCTTAATGTTACAGTTTAGATGGCTTAGAAGAACGATTGTTAAGGTCAATGTGTAAATTGTGTGTACAATTTTTCCTCACATCCAATTCATATTTCTGTGTGACCACAATTTTATTCCTCAAGTCATGAGATTATGTTGGTCAGAACTTCTGTTGAATATACGATGCATTAAAATATTAGCCATTGTTTGCATTGTTGTGAGCATCTAGTTAATGGCTTTACTTTGTTTCTCTAGGAGTGGACCAAGCACGGACTCTTTGACGGCTGATACGAAACTAATCTTAGACGAAGTGGTTCTCTACATGAATGCAGAAAAACTCTGGCCTTGTTTTCATCTGTCTGTAACTGTCAGGTAAGAGCAGTTACTTTGATTGAAACAATGACCTAGGAAAACCCTTGTGTACTTCTCTTGAAAAAGTGCTATATTCAGTTGCTAACTAATCCAACCTTTACTGAAATTTGAAGTTTCATTTGGTAGACTTAATTGTCACAATTTTAGAAGATAACATTGAAACACAGTCTATTAAATCTGAGTTAGTTTGGTGTGTGTAACCCTGGAGAGAGAGTATGTCTGCTTGTCTTTCTATTAACAGAAGGAACCGTGATAGTTGCTTCATTTTCTGATTTCTGCCAATGTGGCTTAAACGTTGTTGCTGTGTTTGCCAGCTGCCTGAAAGCATTCAGTACAATGCAGAGACTGGGCCACTTGCCCCCAGTTCCTGGCATATTCAAAGGCTATGCTGTTGAAGGCCACATACTGGGCGTCAGACTTGCTGCTCTGGAGGCACTCGTCTATTATGCTGCAGGTATGTCTCGCTCAGTGTGTTCTATAGATAAGCTTTAGTCAGTCACCTGTCATATTTTTCTTTGATATGTTAATTTGTTTCCTTTTCCTGAATTTGTTGAGCTTCTTTGTGTGATTTCTTTTTAACTCGTTTTTTATGATAGTCTTGCATTAGGTAATCAGTATTTTTTGTTTTACTTTGCAGCTGAGTCAAGTTCTGAAATTCTGTGTTGGCTTCTTGATGTCGTGGAGAATGATGGCGAACCATATGTGAGGTAATGTACAGCAACTCAGAAGTTGTTTGCTACTTTGTATCTAGTGTGATGTAGTACCAGTATTGGTAAATGATATTATATTATAATAATCAATTATTGTCCACTTAGATTTACATTACTGTGTGGCCTTGCAAGGCTTTAAAATGCATTCAAAATGCATTAAAAACGTCTCTAATGATAATAATAATCATGAGAAATATATTTCTGCATAACTTTGTGAGCATTGTGGCCAGATTGTGGCAGCTGCAATAGTCTGGCAAGAACAGAGGGGTCTGTAGATTGATGGACGAGACGCTGGCGGGCAGAGCAGAGGAAGCGAATTCAATTCCTGCTGCCCCTAAGGTTGACTGGTCCTGTAGCTAGGCATTGGCATTGGTTAAATTAGATGATTAGCGAATAGCATGGCTGTTGACAGTTATATTCGACTCCTGCAGTAACTTATCAGCATTCATTCATACTGTACTTGAATCGTGCTGCAGTTTGTCGGTTATAAATTAAATGAAGATATGTTGATATGATGTTAATTTTGTTTATTCAGGTTTTGCGTTATTCGGATGTTAACGGAACATCCGCCATTCAGTAAGCGCGAAAGTCCTCTAAACACAGTTGAGCTGATGGAACGACTCTGGGATATGATGAAGTACGATGAATTTCATTATTTGGTTAAAAATAAAGTTTAGTAATTTGCTCATGCTTTGCTTTTATGATCTTTCATTTAGAACCTTTGATTGTGCTTACCTGCCTCTAAGGAAGAGTCAACAAGATATTGTTTTGCTGCTATCATACTAAAGTTTTTCAATTTTGATTAAATTGTATTATGATATTTTGAAGGCAATAATGATGTCCCAGTTTACACACCGTTTCTTATGGCTTGTTCTGTAATGATTTTGTGTTAAAAAGTCCTCACTGTTCCTCATAAAAGCACTTCATGCTAGCATGACTGATGTGGAAGTTCTGACAGAATAAGTCACTATTGTAAATCAAAACAGTTTAAGGTTGATGAAGAAAAATTTCTGATTTTAGATCACTTAGAATAATGTTACTGAAGTGAATTTTCTCAAAGTAAGCTCTGGAATATTCTCTGGCATATTCTCTGGCATATTCTCTGACATATTCTCTGGCATATGTTGTGTTATTTATTAAAGCCAAGTAGCTGTTTGTTGACCTTAGTCCAGTGAACCTGATTGTACTCTTTCAGCACGAAATTTGCCTATGACTCACGACTCCGCTGTGCTGTAGCAGATCTCTATTTTGTTCTCTATGGAAGATCTCGGCCGAGCTGTCTTCGGACTCCGGAAGTAAGGCCTAATCATGACTCTTATTCATTATTACTGTGTCACATCTATTTAGTACATTCTATCTGAAGGGACGAAAATAGCTGTTATAGTTATTTTTGATGTTATCTTTCTTTAATCCGTTGATTTGCCGGACTTGCATATAGCGTATGTCTTCATTGCTTATTTATTTTAGGAAATGTGCTAGCATTGAGTCTTGCTTATTTTTAAAACGGCTAGTATTTAATGTGTGATTAATGAATGATTTATCTATAAACTTTAAGTATAAAATTAATTTTGTGTGTGGAATTATCAGAGTGTAACTGGATCTGGATATTTACATTGCAATCCTTTCTGTATTATAATTATTCTAACTAATTAATTATTCCTTTATGTATACTTGTATTAGGATGCTCTGCTTGAGACATCATTTGGAAAGTCAGAGGATTCGCATGGCAGTCTCTTTGGCAAACGAAGGACTCGCTCGCCCATGCCCTCAATGTCATTTGACAACAAGGTTCCAGATTACAGCATGGAAATGAATGTCGAATCAACATACGCACAGGATGACGGCAGTTCATTCAAGCTAAAAATTATGGTCAGTTGGAATTAAGCTTTTTCAGTATATTATCCTTTTGATGATTTTCCATTTGACTTTCCTGATGACTTGAGCTGCAGGCAGTTGTATGTATGCAATTGAACAGCTGAGTGCTTTCTTATCAGCAGTTGTCAATGGTGCTGTTTGCCAGCTTGTCACAGCAGTGGGAAAGTTCATTTAGAATTGCTACATCATACGTGTGCACATTACAATGCTCAGATAACTGGAAAGGCTTGCAGTTGCGTACGTGTTGAGCGTAACTTATTTAGTCCCACTCTGATTTGCTCAGAATTTATAATCTATGTTGCATTGAGGATAAGGAATGATGACAACTGTCAAAATAGCTCTGACAAAATAGCTCTGACAAAATAGCCTCAACAAAATAGCCTCAACAAAATAGCCCCGACAAACAGACCCCAGACAAATAGCCCAAACAAAATAGCCTCAACAAACAGACCCCAGACATAATAGCCCAGACAAAATAACCTCGACAAAATAGCCCCGACCCCAGACAAAATAACCCAGACAAAATAGCCCTGACAAACAGACCCCAGACAAAATAGCCCACACAAAATAGCCTCAACAAAATTGCCCCAACAAACAGACCCCAGACAAAATTGCCCAGATAAAATAGCCTCAACAAAATAGCCCCAACAAACAGACCCCATACAAAATAGCCCCAACAAACAGACCCCAGACTAAATAGCCCAGACAGTTGTATGGAAAGACTCAAAGTCACTCAAAAATATGTGACTTTGGTGATGTCTATCCAACTGCTCTCAGCAAATGATTGTTGACTTAAGACGATTTTTAAGCCCAGTAGTTCATGTATGCAAGATTGTTTTAGCAAATTCAGCATACCTATTCTATCAAAGGAGGAAAATACATTAGCAATGACACTTAATAGCATAATCCATTTTTCTATTGCATGGCACTAGTTTGACTTTGTGCTGATCAACTCTGCTGTCCACTCCACTCTACTCTTCAACTCAGAGGCAAGTGGCTTACTCTTTTGCTATTTTCTGGCTATTGGGCCACTCATCAAGACAAATGTTTTTGTTGATGCAGTTCGGTGGAAATCAATCTGGTTCAAGTCGTTCCAATTCTCCCACAAAGTCTTTTTCTCATCAGTCTTTCGGAGCAGGCCCATCACACTCCTTCTCTGAAAAGTTTTCAGTAAGTAAACCAGCCTATCTTAAAGAAAGTACAGGCAACAGATGTTTGAAAATTGAAATGAGATTGAATATTTCAAATAAGCTTTTGCTGATTTTGTCTCTTGTTTTGTTAGATAACTAACAATAACAACTCAGGATTTTTTAATTTATGTTTACTAACATTCTTGTGGTTAGACCAGCTGTATAGAAATTTTTCGATTTTAAACAGAATTGCTTAAATATTTTCAGTCAAATACTCCTTATTCTTCGAATTTCCCGACGTCGCCTTTTTCTTCGGTTGGGTCGTCAGAAGCAGTTCCAAAAGCAGCTTTTGAGGTGACTGTCAAAGATGACGATACTTCAATGCGACTCAGTGAAGACTCTTCGGACTCATCTTCTCCAGAATATGATCACCACGGTGAGTTATATATCATTACCCTGGGCTAATTTTCTGGGTCTGTTGGATAAACTGCATTGATTGGTAAAGTATTAATGTTACCAAAATGGCAACTTGCTGTTGCACCAATTGCTTAGTGCCATTAGGTGCTTCATTATTGTGTGTATCATTTCACATAATGTGATGATCAATAAAATAAATTTTGTTTGGACATAAACTACAGTTAAAGCTCAACAATAATGAAATAGAAACAGTTTTCAGTAGAAATCGACTTTTAAGTAAGTGGCTTGTACTTGCCCTGTCTGGAGATTGGATGTTATGTTTGTGCAGTTGATGTAGAAATCACAGTACCAATTGACAGACAAGACAACTTTTTATGCACATAGGGAACTAATGTAGTGTCTCTGAGTACCTTGGAAACCTTCTAAAGGCCTCTGAAACTACTGAATACCTCATAACACCTTTTAATTCCTTCAGAATCCCCATATATAACTAAGAAACCCTTTAAGCTGATTAAGTGCTTTGCGTTTTTGCCACAGACTTGGAACAGACGACATCACCACCACCTCCGCCTAAACTGTTTGGAAGTTCTTCCATGTTTTCCTTTGCGGCTGACAATCCTGCTCTCCGACTGGGTTCGGTTCCTCTTGGAAATCCCACTGCCAGCCCAATGCCGGTGTTTGCCAGCAGCAGTAGCTCCTGGTTGGCGTCTTCTGCCTCGGAGTTTACTGGATTATCTGGTCAGTCGTCGAGATTGTCTGTTTCTGGCGATTTCCGAGAGCAGACTCAAAAGAAGAATGATGAGCTGAAAGTGAGGAAACGAAAGGGTAGCGATTCCGAAGAACACCCTCTTAATCTCAGCAGGTACCGAACGAGCTCTACAAACAGCAGTGGCAGTTCACCGATGTTCAACAGGGAGTCTTCGCCAGACGACATCATGTAGACCTGAGAATGACTGCTGCTCAATTAAATATGACTGATCATGTTTCTTGCATTATCAAATGGAACATGGTACTGTTATTAAATGCTTGTCTAATATAATGACTTCTGTAATGAATTCTACAGTGATGTTGTCATAATGTAGAAGACATCAATCAATGTGAAGTCAAAATCAAAAAATAATTCATTGGAGAAGAGTGAGGTAGATATCAGATCAATCGGAGCAACCAAAGTGAGACTATGTAGGGTAAGCGAGTTCAAAGAGTTGAGTGATTAGGTTTAGACAATGTATATAATAGGTCTCAATGGGTTTAGACCTGATGACATTGAAAATTGACTAAAATGAGCAGGATAGTGAAATCGAAAGCCTTTCACTAAAAAAAGCGTGTGAATAGTATCCAATAGCATTTGAATGTGGGCTCAGTAAGAGTTGTCCATTGGATGCAATATCTGCGTTGGGTGGGCAAGGACCATAGACAGACCAGTTGGTATGAATGTTATACTTAGTGAGCTAGAAGGCAGATCTTGAAATGAATTCTTTCCTCAAGCCAGTGTAATGAATGCAATATTTGAATTTTTTTAATCACAAATTTATGTGGTGTTGCTTCAGAGAGAGACACATAAGAGTGTCTCTTGCATGTCACTTGGAGCAAGAAAACAGGAATCGAAAATGAAGCCTTCATCGGAAGAACCGCGGAAGTCCATTTTCGGTTTGTTGATAACCATAACCATATTGTTTATTGGTCCCAAAAACATTACAAGATAAATCAGAGAAAACATAAACATAGTCACAATCGCATTGGGAACAAGGGAATAGAAAACCCTAAAGGGACAGATTATCCCGCTAATCGAGTTACCCATTAAATTATATCAAGTACAGACGGCTGGTTTAGGATAATAACATAAAATAATTAGCCGTAGGACTTCACTAGTTAAGACTTGACTATTGTAACTCGCTTCTCTTTGGCATCACTGGAATAACAGCACAAACTAATGGTTCAATGCTCTCTTGCCAAGACTAAGACCGCAGTTTTCCGGTCTCGAGACCAAGACCGCGGTCTCGAGACCACATCCCTGCTCATAAGTCATGAATCTAATTATGCCTATAGGCTTAACAGACTAAAAATCGATGCCAATACTGTTGTGGTCTTCTGTCCAATGACAGCCTGAGTGGTATTCTGCCACGTTGCATGTGGTACATATCTCCATCTTCATGACCGAGCGCTTAATAGACCTGTTGACTCGTTCAGAGGCCTAATCTGCATAGGCACCGACTCAACAGAGGTAACAGGGCCATCCGCCCCAATATTGACCGAGGTCCTGTGGCGAACGTATAGCCTCGCCCCAGTACTTTTTGGAACATTCTAATTTTTCCCAATTGTCATTTTTCCTGTTATAAAATATTATGCATTGGGAGACCTCGAAAGAATTCCGTCCTCACATTTTGTTCTCAGCTGTGGCGTGGCTCGCCCCAACACCTCGGTGTATACTGTTAACCCTAGACCATGGTGAAAATAATATAGCTTTAGCAAATAGGCGAAACTAATAGCGCAATGTATCACTCTGTAAGGCACAGGACTGAGAGGTTCGAGACAGCGCTGAAATGTTTGTCTTCTATATCATCAAGCAAAGAGGAAGCACTGTAGCATAGTATTACAGTTGGTCTGTTGCCAGCTGAAAGAGTTAGAGGACCTGGAGGAATGGGAAGAAAGGATATCCGATAATTGGGTCATGGGAATGAAATTCTTGCCCCAGTACCTTTTACTAAAATTCGGCGCCTATGCTAATCTGCAATTCAGTTAAAAGCTTTTTCCACTACTTCCAACGTATGTTTGGATCGGGCTCCACGCGATCTATGTGACCTTATCCGTCTTCCTCTGTTGGCTGCCGGCCGACTCATCGCAACTCGGGTGTTAGACCGATATGACCTAGCTTAAGACTTGTAGTACCTCTGACTCGGAATTTTTCTGCACGATACCGCTAAATGCGTTCGTTGACCCTTATAAACCCTATTTACTTTGAAATGATATTTTCTCTAAGCCTACAACTCTTTCAATGCTCTGAACTGGGGGTTACTTCTGTTTCAGCCCGCGTATAGACCTAGGCCTACGCCTATATAATATTGGCCTATGACGTACTCTTAAGACTTATTCAGACTTATTTCTCGCTATGCTTTTCCGATTTGTATACGTAGGCTTACTGCGTAACCTTTGATCGATTCAACTAAGCCTAAGACAGGTCACGAAGTAGGACACGTTATAACTATTAGGTTATTATAATCGACCTATGACACGCAAGCATTTAAAGATATGTAGGCACATACAGGTCTATACAAAATATTGTATATTAATGATATGTAGGCCAATATATATGTTTATGTGTCAGTATATCTATGAATAATATATTGCGGGCAGTAATAACCTAATAGTTATTTCAGCTGCAGACTTTGTATACGTCGCTGTTTGGGCTTGAAATGGGCTCTTGTATAGACAATCGCCTAACTACTAACAATTAAGGCGCTGCTCTCTACTCGATACAGCGTCTCCAACTTTTATTTGTATCATTTGGCAAGGCAAGAAGATGGGCTGTACAAAGTTTATCGCCTTTGTTGTGGCTCCTCTCGTCGTAGCCATATACGTCTTCTACGTCCTAGAGGGTGATGCTCAGGTACCGACGATGGTCGACGGGTGGTGGGGTCATGGTCCTGCACCGTCGTCCAGCGAAAAGGAAGACAAGAATCCTCCAGTCCGGTTCAAGATAAGTACCTCGAATGACACGATGATCGACCTTCATCGTCGGCTGCTGAACGCTCGCATAGCCGACAGCATCGAAGGTACGAAGTTCCAGTACGGTATGCGCGGGGACTTCTTGCGCCATCTCGTCAAGTATTGGAACACTGAATTCAGCTGGGAGAAGCAGGAAGCCAAGCTCAATGCCTTTCCGCAGTTCTTGACGAAAATCGAGGGAATCGACGTTCACTTCATCCGAGTTGAACCAAAGAGAAATGTCGAAGGTTACAACAATGTAAACTTGTCTTTGCTTTTCTGATTTTTTCTGTACTTTTCATCCTCGCTGCGGTCGTTGTCATAAACGAGCTGCAAAAAACTCTGAAATCGATCCTTAACTAAGTTACAGTGCTATGCAAATTGTCATCATAAATATATATAACCCTATCACATGAATACACAATTGCAGCACATTTTTACAGCATTATTCTATACTGCATTTCATATCAATTGTGACTCCAATCATCATGTAGCATTCATGAAAGTGCCAGTCAACGATTCAGACCTAAATAAGTGCAATCGTGATAAATGAAATGGACTTCAGGCATTCTAAATCTTCAGTTCGTGTGGCAGACAATGCCATAGATCTATGGAGGGCCAACATAAATAAAGCTTCTGGATAAAGCAGTGCCCAGCCTTGCAGTGGACAACCAAAAGGCCATTGAATGCCGAGCGAAGAATAGAATGACCGAGGAGTGACGAGACCAGAGACATTGCATTGCAGTTCATTGAATCACACGCAATCGCATTACTTCGCATCGCATTTGGCCTGTGCTCCATATGATTTTCATTCCAATTGTCACTGAAAGTCGTGATCATCCATTGTTTCGTTTCTTAATTTCAGGCAGAAAGCAGGCGATACTGTTGATCCACGGATGGCCCGGTTCTGTCTGGGAATTCTACAAACTGATCCCAATGCTCACAGAATCGAAGGAAGTGGACGACAAGGATGCGATTGGGTTCGAAGTCATCTGTCCCTCCATCCCCGGTTACGGCTTCTCCGAAGCGCCTCACAAGCCAGGTCTTGTTATATATCGATACATAAATGACTGTATAATAAATTGTCTTATTACATTACAGTATCATGTGTAAGTCAGCAATTTTTACAAACAAAGATTACATTACCGCATTATGTGTAAATCTGAATGTTTACAGAAATTGCTCGTGTGACATGTTACATGTAAGTGAGAGGTCTGCAGAAGACACGCTTCTGCACATAAAGAAATTCTCGTCATGCCTTTGCCTTATTGTATCTTCCTCTTACAACAGTGTTCAAGTCCACTAGGGATGTCACTTGATATTTCAGGCACTCATCAGGTACAGGTTTTTTTTAGAATAAGGCCATGACCGCTGCAGTTGTGAGTCCTGTTGTAGCGCTTGTGAAAGGTACCCACTCAACTGGCACCTTTATAATAATTATTGCTCTGCTACATACATTTGCATGAATGCATATACACATACATACATACTTATATGCATTAATACATACATACATAGATACATACAGATATACATACATGCAGAATTGCAGATACATACATATAGTTTTATAGATGGACATTAGGCATGATGCAATGCATTGGAAATATGGAAAACTTTCCTCATGGGCCCAGAACTTCTATTTTCATGCATCTTGTCCTAAGACATTAAGCTCATTATAGATGAGAGATCAACCACCCAAAGTACATTGATTTTATTTAGACCTATGTATATATACCTATTTAAACTTATCAATTATAGAAGTAACTAACATTCAAATATATATGTTGATTGAATGGACGTTGGAATGGTTGGATGATTTTCTTTGGTGATGTATGCGCCTCTAGGTTTCGATGGGTCTGACGCAGCCAGAGTCTTCTATAAGCTAATGAAGAAACTTGGTTACAATCGATTTTTCGTCCAAGGTGGTGACTGGGGAGGAGTTATTGCAACCATCATGGCCCAGGCTTACCCCACGTAAGTAAACCCTGAATAATTTACCTATACATGCTCGAAATACATGACTAAATGTGGGCGTACCCAAACTAAGTAAATGACTTAATGTAACCCACCCAAAATACACTGCATAATTATAGGCCAAGTAAAAGTGCATATAACAATGAACCTAACCAATTGTATACTACCTAATTTATGTAAATGATTATGTATAACTTAAGTGTAGACCCACCAAAAGCATGTAGAGTATAAATGTTAACCTATGTTGGCTTAGTTATTCGGAGTACTGAAGACTACCCTAGATACTTTTTATCAGTTGGAGATAATTAGCATAATTATAGTTAATTACACTCCTATGAATCTCATTCATACTGAATATATGGGTAAATTTTAACTTTTTTCAGTTGCCATAAAAGTATCCCAAATGTTTGTAATGTAAGATCTTGTTGAACTCTGCCAACTTGTCATGCTTATTGATATTGACCCTAATTATGTATATAATTATGTATTTAAAGGTTCTTATGTATTCCTGTTTGTGGTATATTCCAATATGCTCCAATATGCCCCAGCCAAACACATCACCATGGAAGAGATCATGTCATGCACAGTTACCAGTTATGCACCAACTTTATATAATGTTTTGTTTTTGTACTATCTACCTTTGATGTGGTTTCATTTTGCCTTCCTCACACAATTTGTGGCTAATCACCTTGTCCAGGGTTGCTATGTGATGCCTTGGTGTCCTCCAGTTACAAGGCACAGAGTCTACAACTGCACTGCCGTTTCTACTTGTGTAGAAATAATGTATAATTATATTATACAGTGAGCATAAAACTTGCCTCTGTGGTGTTTTCTCCGAATAATTAAGTTACACATGCAGTTGTGTTTTTGTAGCAATGTCATCGGATTGCATGTGAACTTTGCCATGTTACCACAGTCTTTTGGTGTATTGCTGAGGCAGTTTGTTGGTGAGATATGGCCAAGTCTTATCTACACCCCGTCTGAAATGAAGTATCGACACAAGAAAAACTTCTACGAGCTGGTCAAAGAGACAGGTTACCTGCACATTCAGGCTACAAAGCCAGACACAGTGGGTGAGTTAACGGGTGCAAAGGTTTGGTTTGTTCGTGGGAGGGCGAATGAGTGCATGAGTCGCATTCGAATGGATGCCTGAGAGAGTGGGTAGCTGAGCGAGTGCGTGGGGTGAGTGCATGAGCAGGTGGATGGGTGATGAGTTTGGTTGGGCATCCTGGTCAGTCGGTTGAGTGGCCGATCAGGAACTCAATCAATTTATTGGTGAACCTGTCACTCAGTCTGTGTGAATCAGGTAGTGAGTGACTAAATCAGAAACAGTTTGCCCGTGAATGAACCATTCAATCAGTCATCCAGTCAGTCAGTCATCCAGTGATTGCTATCAATCAATGCTTATCCATTATCTAAACCAGCGTTTCCCAAACTGAGAGAGTGGGTAGCTGAGCGAGTGCGTGGGGTGAGTGCTTGAGCACCTCACGGAACCCTAGGGTTCCGTGAGGTGAAGACAAGGGTTCTGCGAGAAACATCCAGTGTGAACAATAAGCTTCAAACAATTTAAAATAAATTATACGAATTATTCATCGAAGGCTTTTTGCTTAACATCTGTGTATAACTTCATATGAATGAGATTTCATATGTAATTATCATCGATATTTGTTTTTTTATTAATCAAATCTAGGCCTAAACCCATAATTATCTGCTTTCTCAAGCATTTGTAGTTGTAGGTTACAGCAGAATATGTTTTGCTTTGGACGGGGTTCTGCCAAAAAATGTAATATCAAAAGGGTTCCACGACCTAAAAAGATTGGGAAACGCTGATCTAAACCATGGTTGTCGCCTGGTTTTGCCATTAGGATATTGAAAGGCAGTTAGACAGCATCAAACCTGGGCTGATGAGTTTGGTTGGGCTGTCTAACTTAGTGTCACCCTTTCAGCCCTGCATTCATTGGGGGTCTGATTACGAACACACTTATGTTGGGACACAAATACAAGGTGTCCTTGCCTTAACAGCTACTCTTACCCTATGGAAAATAGACTCTGACCCTTGGACTACCATTTGGACAAACCCTCTGATTCGACGCTTGGTTTTCAAGTTACTCTTTAGAAGCTTTGAGATTACAATTACAGATTGTTGTAATCATTCAACGGGTCTTGAGACCTCGGGATCACTTGCTTCAGAGGTTCTGTTAGAGCCCCATGCGTGAGCCACTAAATGAGTATAGTATACTATAAACATACTTGCCAATGTGAAGTCCAGGTGACAAAGGACAAATCCTGTCTCTGACCACTCAACACAAATGCCATATGCCGAAGCTGAGAAAATAAAGTCACCAATACTTAATGGCCATTGTTGACTTTTGGGTTATATACAAGTTAAGGTAAAAACATGGGTTTTTCGGAACCCTCTTTTATCTGGTATATGGCACAATCGTTCCATTTCCTTAAGAGATTTTTGATTACATATCATTGGTGATGTAAACTTGCCGGAGTGGAGCTCATCAAGGAGGACTTATCCGAGTGGTTAAATGATATTTAATTTTTGTCATTTTTTTCTCAATTTTTGCGTTTCCCCCGTAAAAATGTGATACATTGCATTGTCATGCAAGCCTGAAATGTGTGCAAAATTTTAGCTCTGTAGGTCGACTTAAACATACCAGAAAAAAGTTGAAAGTAGTCCGTCGTACCAAGCGTGACAAACTTACCAACAACCCATACCAACCGTGACAAACTTTAAGCAAGCCAAGTTAAATAAAAGAGGGTAAAAAGAACTGTATGGATGCGTGACTAAAATCAATTTATGCAGAGCTTCTTTGAGAAGCAGTTCCAGACATTTTGGGTGGAGCTCTGCCTATATTTACACTAAGACGCTGTTTGCTTTCATTTGAAGCCGCTGGTCTGAATGATTCTCCAGCCGGCCTGGCCGCCTACATCGTGGAAAAGTTTTCCACCTGGACCAATGCTGACAACAGGAACTGCTCTGATGGATGCATCACTGAGTCTTTTACGCTGGATGAGATCTTAACTAACGTCATGATCTACTGGATGAATGGAAACATCGGTTCTTCGATGCGCTTCTACAAGGAACACTTCTCCAGCAACGAAATTCCACAATGGGACAGGTTGGGCAATTATTGGCAGCTTATTTTAAGGATTATTTCCTGTATGCTCATTGCTCACATCAATCTCATAATAAGATATTGATGCTAAGCTAATTGTGATGATGAAATTGCTGACAAATATGGCAAAAATTGATATTCAGATTGATGATGATGATGATAATGATGATGATCATGATCATGATCATGATTATGATGAGGACGACGACAACGACGAAGAAGAAGAAGAAGGTGATGACTATTATTTGTGTTAGTATCATGATCATTTGTGCAATGGCAGATCAGGGAGTTTGCAGAAGCGGTGACATGACAATAGATAACTTCTCCAAATTGACTGTTTTTGGATTTCATCATTATCATCATCATCAGTTCCTGACGCTAACCGATTTATGGCGATTGGTATCAATAAATGTCATCCATTGTCCTTGGTCTTTTTTCAAGGCTATTGCTACCTTAATTATTAGTCCAAGTGATTCTATGTCCTCATTTATGCTGTCTATCCAATGTAGTCTTGGTCTGCCTTCTTTCTTTTAACATTGAATATTGAAGTAGCCTAGTCAGTACAAAATATTCAGTATTACTGCCACCAGATACATAGGAGGCATTATGAAAATTGTTGCTGTACATTGCATGATAAGGCTATATTTGTGTTGGTATGTGTGTGACTGTAGTCTTCCAGTCTTGGTTCCGAGCGCCATAGCGTCCTTTCCAGAGGAGCTGCTGCAGCACACGAGGTCCATTATCCAGCTGAAGTATCACAACATTGTCCAATACACCGACCACCCAAGCGGGGGTCACTTTGCGGCCTTGGAGGAGCCACTTCTATTGGCCAACGACATCAAGGCCTTCGTCCGAACTGTCGAAAGTCTCTGAACTCTGTCTCAACTTACATCAGACTGCAATTTTGGAGTTTTGAAATAAATTTAGTTTTTCAACACTTTTTGAGAGTATACATAATTTAACTGTTAATATCATTAATGAAAATGAAGTTTAATGCCTGTTATGCATTGCTACTAGCTCACTTATTTACTTACGATGACTGCGGGTAGCGTCTACTCTATGTTATCCAAATCTGAGTCATTATCTGCCATTAGCTGGCGTCCGCATAGAACGCTGTTGTCATAATATTATTAAAAATACAGTTATCCATTGTAACATTCTGAAAAACCCGTACTATGGATTGAAAACGTAAATACTTTAAAGACTTTTGAATTTGGCTTTACGACCTTCATCAGCAATGGCATAGAGAGGCCTTCAAAACTCAAACGCCACTCAGAGACAAAGCATTAAAATGATGTGGAGTTTTTTCGACTGCACGAATCTAATCTCAAGCGTCAGAGACTTGATCCTCAGCAACAAGCACCCGTACGGCAGTCAAGCTTTAAATTTAGTCACCTTGAAAATTGCTCAACAGAAGAAACCCACACGATTGGAGAAACGATCATTAAACCCTTCATGTTGAAGATGGTAACTTAATTCTTGTGAGTAGGGTCTACGTACCGCTCTACGCGGCGTACGCGCACGAACTATGGATGGTCTCACTTGCGCTCCCCGCGTTTTGACCTCCGCTGCGGGCACCCACGTCCTCCAGTCCTCAATGGTGGGCTATGACATTGATTGGGGAACGAGTTGAATTAATGATGCAAAGATAAATTGAGGAGAGCCAAGCCGTACGTTATTGAGGACAATCAATTGTCAATCACGCAGCACATAAAATACTTAAAACAAGCCACTCGTGAGGAAAGCGATAGACTCTGATCGTCTCATCTTTAATACGAATACGATGCGCGCCCTGTCAAGCGGGACTAATTAGCGGCAGCAACGCCCCACGTACGTTGGCGATTGACTGTTCGCGCTGCCCGTGTCCTCACGCGGGCTAAGAATGGACGACGGGTCGACGGAACAGTAACAATAGCGACGAGACTCTGCTTATGAACGCAGATAGGCCTAAGCCTATGCTGGCCTCACGTATCTCAACCCTCTGGAGGGATGGTGACAGCAGACGCATCACACGGACTTTCATGCCGCTTAAGGCCAGGCAGAATCACCAAGATATATTATGCAATGGTGTTATGACTGAATCATAATTTTTAATAATAAGTTCTTGTCCGTTTGATGTTAAAGAAGACATTCGGTGGCTCTCGCTCATGCTGTCACCAAAATCCCCAAGCACCACCCTATCACCCCAGCCCTGAAATCACTCCATTGGCTCAAAATACTTCAATGAATCGAATAGGTCTACAAACAGTATGAATTCGATTTTGGACGAGTTCAGGCAGAGGAGATTTGAGGTCATCCAGGATGAGATTTAGGTGACGACATGTAGAAGATAATCAATGGAGTTGGAGAAGCTGGATGGTAGAGGCCGTGCGGTCGTCATTAAAGCATACACATTTGCTTTTCTGACGGATGATTCTGTCGGAAGCAATAATAATGCCGCTATAAAAAATGTATACTGCCATACGTTGTGTCAACTGGGTTCTCAGACTTCGTGAAGTGCACAACACCAACGGAAGGTGGAAGGCAGACTAGTCAGTGTTTATGCAAAAAGACGATTGATGAAAATAAATGAATGTTTGTAAAAAAAAATTGCCGTTCATCGTCGAATTTTTGGGAAATATAGACGATCTGTAAAAATATGCAATATTTTAGAGCCAGTTGATTTTTTTGGCTGATGAATCGTAATATTGGCAGCGCAAGGTGAGATCTGTGCGTTTTAGGATGTTTCGGTCAATGCATGTGTTATAAAAAGAATCCTTCACCGAAGATGCTATGTTTTCGTAGAGATTACCCGCTGGTGACGTTTTCGAAATGCTCATTGAAGCGCCATTTCATTGTGAGTAACAAGTTTATGCAAATATTTACGTGATAGCACAACAATATATCGGCTTGAAAGTCTGTACATTTTACCAAAAGGTTTTTATATTTTAATGGGGCTTTGTAAACAGTGAAATGAAGGGATCTCCTTAAATCCTCTGTCAAATGGCGCACGTTGGCAAAATGACGTCATTGCGTAGTGTTGAAATGCGCGGGATGTGTCATCTGTGCTGCTACAGAGGCAGCTTCAGAAGACCATTCGGCCCTGCAGATCCGGCTTATACGGGCACTGACGGCAGTTGCTATCGATCGTCTGTTCCGTGCAGCCGTGACGACTTGTTTTAAGGTTGGCTAATTTAATGATCAGGCTGCATGCGTGTGTATGGTACTGCTGCTGCAATGCTGCAAGTTTTTTCTGGCCACTGTTGAGGCGAAAAATTCGTGATAATGCCTTGTGAATATCTGATTAGCGTGTGCACAAATTCAGTCTTGCTTTAGCCACCGTGTTGTAGTTTATTTTATGAGTTACTCTGTAGACATCGGAAGGGAAACCGCAGGTATAGTTCATTCTGTTCAGTCGATGACATAGTTTTTGACAATTGCGCAACTTTCGTTGGTAGACAAAAGTGTTTGATGGTTTCGTGCTGTGTGAGACCGATATTTTGTGCTGACTGTAATTAAAAGGGAAACTGCAGGAACATATTCAGGCAACGTGGCTCTGGGATCTGTTATTTTGATGGCTGTATACTTATTTCCTTGTTGATATTCTGTTATGGGAAATCCATTTGACAAGAAGCAGTCAGAATCTCCTTTATGATTATAAAATGAGCATTATTATTGTTGTCTCAATGGTTGTATTTTTATACTAATGTAATAAGTGTCACCTGATGTTAACCAGCCAATCATCTTCATCTGCTGTCGTGTGTAACAATGGCTCTTGGTAAACATTACTAATTCAGTGCATCGTAATTCATTGTTTTCCTTACGCATGGTGACTGGTGGTGTTTTAATATTTGTGATTATTTCTGTCTTATATCTTTGACTATAAGAAATGGGTTTTTAACATGGCTAATACTATGTGTGCTGGTGTTGTTGAATCTGCAAAAGTGAACCTTCTATCAGCTGAGAAGTTTGCTTGAAATGTCAATATAATCCTACCTGTATAAAATGTTCTTGTGCTACTGTCTTAAATTGCAATAAGACGGCCAAATTTTTCTGCATCGAACCTTGGACTGATGAAATTTCATGGAATACAAAGACAGCTTTTCATAATTATAAAGATTTTTATTAGAGAATGGGCCTACCAGCAACACATATCTGACATACATTACAGAACGAAGTCACTTTAACTGGCTCAGAAACTCTTGACTGTTATGTGAGTGAGACAACAACAGTGATAAATTGTGGTAAATTGTGTTTTGTCTCTGTAAATGCTGTTCTATGCTGTCAAACTCAGCATATCTTTCTGCTTGGACCTGCTTTCTGCAGTTTGAAAATTTTCTCAAGTCATCAATTTTTCACTTAGTAACAATAGAATGTCAGTTTCATTAGGCTGTTTAACAACAGGCACATTATAAATAATTGGAAGAGAAATTTAGTTACTCCTTCGTGAATGTCATGTTGTGTTTAGTATTGACTCTCAATAGAGTTTTTTCTAGTGATAGTGGACTATGGAAGCTGAGTGATGAAAGCGCTTGGTGTCTAATGCAGAGGGTACAGGTTTGAACCTGCCTAATGCAGTCACTTTGTAGATACATGCAGCAAGTCCTTTGCTCACAATTGCTAAGTGCCATCAATGTTCTATTCTATGGGTCGTGTGTGCACTTCTGAACTTTGACATTTGTATTATACAATGAACTTTTACTGTGTAGTTAAAATACCAAATATATGTAAATCTGTTTGTGTGTGGCAATTTATGTAGCACCTTTGCAGAGCCTGTTAAAGAGGCTCTATCTGAAAGGATTGTGAAGGGGTGCACTAGCAGAGGAGCTGAAAATACTTAGACTGTGTCCAAAAACTTTGACTTATGGTTGAATTTCAAAGAAATTATAAAAACCAGTCCTGTATTGCAATCAGAGCAACTCACTCATGAATGCGACTGAAATTTTTTACTGGTCCTTCATTCTTTAGATAGTGCTTTAATAGAAATCAGTATATCAAGATATGTTTTTGTATTCCATGAAATTGCACCAGGTCAACATTTGTATAAGAAATTTTGTCTGTCTTGCTGCTATTTAACAGAGCAGTTATTCTAAAGATGCTGCCTTAATTACCAGACATTGTCTTACAAGAGACATTGCTTATGCTCTGCAAGTTATTACTGTCAAATTAGTTATAGTGTCAATTTATCATGCTATGATTGATTTCATTATCTGGTTTTTACCTATGATCTGTGGCAATTCAGGACCCAGAATACTAAGCAGATCTCATCAAAACAGATAGACAAGGCTTCAACTGTAAGCTCTGAGCTTATTGGATAGTTTATAGTTTATTGAAGTTGCTATTTACCACGATAGTCTCCTTTTCTTGATGTCATGTTCCTTTGGCAGAAGCTCTAATTCTGTATTGATATCTATCTGTGTCTATGTTTTGAAATGCTCATCTGATGTGTATATTTAAACAAACAGAGTACACAGCTCTTAATGACTTCATTCTGGATATGGCCAAGTTGTGTTTATGACATTTTCAAAAGATCCCAAATTTCGTTAATCTTGTTGAAATATTGGAAAGGAAAAATATCATGAATGCATGATTTTATAGTGCACATTTAATATGAAACAAAGAAATGGATAAATAGCTAAACTTCATTATGTTTTCGTTGCCAAAATGTGACCAAGTTAATAAATAATTGATTGGTCAGTAAAGACTCAGTATACGTAATTCTATTATCTTGTGTTATACATGCATTATCATCAATCTCACTCATTTTCAACTAGACTGGTCAAAAATGTATGTTTTAACTTTTTCAGAATTATTTTGAAAAAGAGAAGTAATCATCAGTTTTTCTTGTTGAAGATTCATTCCTTCTATATCATAAGCATGTCAGCACTGTGAGAGTCTGGTGTTGGCTGTTAGATTTGATTGTCACTATTGATTTTCCCCAATGTTGGTTGAATCGCCACTTTGTGATAGAGATGAAATTCAAATTGTGTCTGTTTATATAAGAATGAGGAAAACTTTGTTGATTTTGTTGAAAATAATCTCAAACAGAATAGGCATTTGTATTTTTTTGAGAAGTCAACTAAATATTGCAGCTAGTTTAATTACATCTTATGCTGGAATGACTTTGACCCAGCCAGCTGTTTATACTTTACTGATGGGATTTGAGATTTGATTTATGATTCAGTCCTTTGCTATTTGACAAGTGTGTCAAAGATTTGGTATTTATTATGAGATGTGTGATTTAAATATTAGGGCTAAAAGAATCTAAAATTGAGAGAAGGATTTGAATTGTATTACTGTTTACCAATCACTACTGATTATCATTATTTTACTGGGATACAAATTAATGTAATTTACTGACATATTTTGTACAGCCCCTACATGAAAGAGAGCCTGATAGCCACTTATTACTGTTTTTGTGGTTAAGTAGCATATTTGTGGACATAAAAGATCTGTTGCCTTGAGGTAGAGCTGTTGAACAATCTTTGTCATTACAGATTATTAAATTGTCCTGACAAACGATGGGTTTCTATTTCGTTAGCCTGTAGCTGTGTTCCTGTGTTTGGCAGTGCTTGTAAGTAAATAAGTAAGTAAGTATGCACTTTATTGAACCGCTTGCAAACACACTGCGGGCACATCATAATGCAAACAATCGAAGAATGTACACTGCACCAAATAATCATAACAGGCAATAACTCAACAGACGTCTAGGAGTAGCTAGGACAAATAGAAAGCAAACAATAGTAATTTGTAAGCAGCCCATGAGATATGATCTTGTAAAGGAGGGTGTCTGGCTGCTAGTTTCCGTATGAGCAGATGATGTGGTTCAACATGTACCATAGACACTGGAGTATCAGCAAGGCAACAGCTAGGCATTAAAGGAGCAATGTTGTGATGCATTATTATGATTTAATGTCGTGTGGAGTAAGTCGACGGCACGCTTCTCTCAACATGTGCAAGTTGTGGCTAGTGAAAATTGATGTGCAGAGTTACAGCCTTCATAATAAAATGTGACCAATTATTATGCCAGTAAACAATGTAAACCAGTAGTTATGTGGATAATAACAATGCTTTTATGGCCTGCAGAGCCTTGCCTATAGACTACACAATTCTAGACTATGGTAATATGGAAATCGAATTCGTTTTCTCAGCTGTGTGTTATCCATTACATCTATTACCACACGATGAAGCTCTGAAAAAAGAGACTCAATAGATTTAGTAGTCATAGTAGCAGTAGTAGTAGTAGTGCTAGTAGAATTGACAGTAACTAGTAATAATACTAATGGTATTGTAATATTTTTAATTCTTTTTTCTTAGGTGTTGCTGTGGCTGGCTGAATGCTTGAGGACGGCCTGTCTTAGTGTTGGTACGGATTCCTCGATTGGACACAAAGCAGTATCCGTGGCCTAGCAGGTCTTGCCAGAAAATGCACGCCTTTGTTGAAGAGCCAAACACAAGTCGCTGTGACTGTGTGGTCCAGTCTCTGTCGTGGATGGGCAGGACACCAGACGGTCAACCGGAGAACGGGGCATGGCGACTCAATGAAGCCAATTACTATCATCAGGGTTGGTTGGCAAGTGGTAACACCAGAGGTGTCATCGGAATTACCTTCACCGCCTGTCAGTCAAAGAACATCGACCAGCCACCCAGAACTAATTTCTATCTTCGAGGTCATCGCAGTGAGGTGAGATGTTGTTTGCCTTTTTCAGAAGCTAAAGACTTATATAACTGATGTCATCTAGTTCGTTAATGAGTGTGATGTTTCAAGGGAGTGCAGGTGACAAGTGTGATGTTACACCCAAGTATTTCAACTGAGGGCAATATTTCAAGTAGGTGTTTCAACTAAATGTAGATAACTAATAAGTGTGATGCTTAACTGAGTGTTTCAACTAAGTACAGAATTTGTTTCATGAAGTAGAACTGTGGCATAATTAATGTGCTGTTTTTGGTTGCATTCCAGTTTTTGCACGATATTATTGATGTCTGTGTAAGTTTTTCATGCTTTGGACGTCGCTGGTTTCTAAAGTCACAGTTGTGAGCAATAAAAAGGCAATGGTTATAAATGTCTGTTACTTCAGACGGTCCATGCTTCATTATTCATCCCTTGCAGTCACTGGACTTACTGTTGACTGCCTGAATATGTTACCTAACAACTGCAGGTTGCTTCTGAAAGACGGACGGTTAGTATAAGAAGGAAGTGCTATTATGCCAAGATTGATGGAGTTGGTTATCCCCAGCTTTAGATAATTAATTGGTTTGGAATGTCAGGACAATTAGCACATACCCCATGCTTCATTGTTCCTCCAAGACCAGCAAAAGCTTGAAGATGTAATTCCTGAAAAATGACATGAATGAGGACATGCTCTGAGATACAGTGGATTAGTGTGGCAATTAATTTTAACTTTAGTACACTTCAATTATACAATGTGCAACCAGTTGCTCTGAGGTAAATGCTCCATGAACGGACATACATCATGTATGTCCGTTCATTCATTCACTCATTCATTCATTCACTCATTTCAATAAGTTATATAGCGCCCTCTTCAAGGGAAACTGCTCAGAGGTGCTCCCAGCCCAGCAACGGCCAAAAAGAAATGACTTTAGCAGCTTACAAAAGGTAGGTAGGTCATTGTAAGGAGTGTCCATTGAGTTGGTAGTAAAATGTGGTAATGAGCATAAGGTCTGTAAATCCTGTTTATTACATTTTACCTCTGTCAGCTATATCATATTCTTCTTTATACTGAATCTGCTTTGCTGGCAGTTTGAGTTGAGTCTGGGATCCATTTCCACAATGGATTGTGCTACCCATAAAATGCTGAAGCTTATGATAGACTCTGACCTCCTTTGGAATACCCTTTGGACAACCACTATGACTTGAGGCAGCAGTCATGATTAAGCTGGTACCTGCACTTGGCTTTCGAGTGGCACTTTAGAGGATTGGAGATTATGAGTACCACAATTACAAATGTCATGAGTTGGGTACTTAATTAATTGCACAGACAAATGTAGTCTAATTAATATGCTGAGATCATTTGCTTCTGATAATTGGGGATGTCATGGTTGATGGGTTTGTTTTCATGTATATACATGTACTGTGTCTTTCTTATTAAATATTCCTCAATAGTTACACACAGCCACTATTGTCACTGAGTTCCTTAATTGTTGCACAAAGGCATGCAAAGCAAGGTGAGCTAACTGTGGTGTCTTGAATTCCTTATTACATCAATAATATTGAGACATGGTCCCTCTGAGACATGGAATAATCCACTGATTATACTCATTGTGAGATTCCTTTTCAGTTGCTGTTCCTTATGGATAATATACATTCACTTTATTGATGTGCATATGCTTGGCTATATTCCAGTCGAGTTGTAACATCAATATTTCGTCAGTGCATTGTCTCAGAGGCAATGGCGTCTCTCACCTGTACTGGAACAACATCAAGTGTTTGGGTATTATTAGTTGGTTTTTTCTCTCATTTACATCAATGCTGTGCAGGACAGATAGCTGTGGTGACAATGAATTGGATGAGATTTATTTTAATTATAATTGATTGTCATAGATGTCATTGGACTGGAGTATAATGTAAGTAAGTAGGTAAGTAAGTATGTGCTTTATTGAACCGCTTGCAAATGCACTGCTGGCACATGATAATATGAACGTTCAAAAAGTGTACACTCTCAAAATAAACACATCAAGCAATTACACAGCAATTAGACATACTCAAGGTAGTTAGAGTAAAATAATGTACACTCATAAAATAATCATAACTAGCAATTACACAACAGAAATTCTATTAGTAGCTAGCGTAAATAGAAATCAAACAATACTAGATGTGTATGTGTCTCCTATAGGGGATAGGTATGGCATGACTTACTCTTATTGCAAACCTCAACACTAGTCCTCAGTGTCTTAAGGTTTCTTAGTAGAAGCACAAAAAACGCTATGTAGCTTTTGACAACCTATCAAAAAAATGGCATTACAA
This sequence comes from Bimastos eiseni, assembly GCA_959347315.1. Lineage (NCBI taxonomy): Eukaryota > Metazoa > Annelida > Clitellata > Crassiclitellata > Lumbricidae > Bimastos > Bimastos eiseni. The sequence continues at coordinate 13,504,114 of OY365809.1, forward strand.
ATTTTGCAATTTTGCATTCTGTACCAAGATTCAAACTTCAGATGCAGAGAAGAAAGGAAAAACAAAGGTTTCACATCAGCATTATGATTATTACTTTTATATATCACACTAGTTTAGCATTAATGTAACATGCTAATGTGAATACGATAAATTGCAAGCAAGGGTGACACATGGAGTTAATTAGATTTAGATTTCATTTGGCTGATCTTGCTTGAACTAAAATCCCAAACTCATTTACAGTGCTCACCTGTGGCCAGGTAATCATTTTGCCAGGTTATTACTTTTGATTTTTCATCTTTTACTGTGCACGATTGATTCTTATGATTCTCCACATTTTTAAATTAGTATAATGCAATGTGCTAAATTGTTAATATAGTGTTAATGTAATGTTAGTGTGAAGTACATGTGTGTCATTATTCTGGGCTGTGTTTAGAATGAATCACTTTTTTGGCTTTGCCAGCAGTTGGTAGGTGCAATACCAGTCAGTGACATAGCATGCACTCATCGAGCCTTTGGTTGAGGCAATGTCTGAATCTATTTTATATCTCTATTGTGAATATCAATAGAGGTCACAGAACTCAATATCTAAGGCATATCTGGCATTTATTATTTTACAATGTTTTATTACAGTAGTTTTTCCATATTGAACGAATGCTTTCTCAAAATGACTGGGAGTTGGGGCTGGGGTTAACCTTTCATTTGGAAATAAAGTGGCTCTATTGATGCACCCCGAGTTCCATGAAGGGGCTTTACATTCATTGGTAAACGATTTCCGGAATATCGAAGATGATCAGAGAAGACGATTGGAAACATCCGCTGGATGGATGGTTGGATGACATGTCATAACCATTTCTGTAATAGTTCCAGTTAAGGTATGCTTTCCAGGGGGCTTGGTGAGGAGCAATTGGCTTCACATATATGCATTATTTCGAATATCAGCTCGAGAAGGATGGTGATATGAAGAAATTTGTGACATTGCATTGGGAATTATTGTCCTACGGTGTCACTGTGGTTACTCGGAAGAATTTGGTATTAAGCTGAGGGCTGAGTATGAATGAAACTAGAGACTGCTCTCTGTAGAATCTTCATATTGGTGTAATATCAGTCGGTCATTGGACAGATTTAGCTGAGAACCACATTTCTAAAAGCAACTTTTACAATTTTTCTTCTGTTCTTATTACGTAAATTTGTGATGTGTACAATGTTACTATGGATGAACCGAAACTCGGCTCGGAGGATACTCGACTCGGCTGAGTATAGTATTACTCGGCATTACTCAGACTTGGACAAGCATTGATACAAGTCGGCTTGTGTAACAGAAATCAGAATTCCAATTATTTTCTGTTTTTGAAACGAAACTCAGATTTTTTATTTACAAAACAACAATTACATTTAATTTATTATCACTTTACTGCAAGTTTTTATGGTGAAAAGCTGAAAATTCCTAACAACAAATGCAGTCGTGCATTTATTTTAAATTTAGTGTTCACTTTATTTTTTTCCAACATGGCTGACAGTTAAGAGGATGTCTTTGTTTAACATGTCTGAGTGCTTCGTGCAACATGTTTGTAAATCATCAATGGCTTGCCAAAGTCAGTCTCAGTAGTCTAACTTGGTGCTACTCATTCTTATTACTCGGTACTCATCAGGAAATTGACACTCAGTTCATCCGTCAATGTTACTCATTAATGTCAATCTGATGTGTGGACGACATGAAAATTGTGCTTGTGATTATAGTATCCTTTATGCTTCTTGGTGGCATCATGAGTGCTCGAATTCTGTCAAATATTATTAGTATGGTTGTTTATATTGTTCCTACCAATATTACCACTGCTATTATTTTTGCATAATTTTTAATGTGTTAATGTAAATGTGAAATGTGGAAGAAATGAGAAATTGAACTTTTCATGCTGAGATGACGTCATGTCTCTTTGTGAGCTTATGAAATGTTGGTAAATTTGCTGATATATTACTAATGATGCATTTAAGCTGAATTTTCAATTTCGTGTGTATGGGGTCTTTGTAAGCCATTTTCGAACTCCCTCCTGAATAGTTAAATAGATGACTTGCATATGCAGTTGATCAGAAACGGTTTTCCATACAGGAACCCTGGAAGTCATGATTGTAGCGCTGAAGATTTATGGTAATAAACCTCGGAGGAATATGGCCACAGAAAATGTCACCGGTTGACCATCCGTCACTCGTGTCCCCAGCAGAAGCCTCCTGCTGATACCTGCTTGGCCATTGGTTCAATTGCCAGGCTGGGACCTTTAGGATGGCCTGCAGATGAGCAGCCACTGCAATGGGTTGTCTTTTGCTCACACAGTCCAGCAATACAGATGACTTTGGTTTGTGCTTCACGAGATTCATTCAATCAACCAGGAGTACAGTGGTACAGATGTATAAATCAGTTGTTTAATCTGCCTCTGGCCGCCACTGTTTCAAGTCCTTTGGATCAGTGCCAGTCCCAAGCCTGGAGAAAGGAGGAGGGTAACACGAAATCATCTTCGATTTGGAACTGTGTCGTTAAAAAATCAACAACACATGCCTCTGGTTGACTAGTTAGGAGTTCATTATTTTTGCAACAGTCTTATAATTAGCAGCATACTAGACTGTTTACTGAATCTGGGAGAATTGGGACTGGAGAGAAAATTAATTTAATTAGTTTGTTACTTTCCCTAGTTACCTATAATGACACTAAATACAGTGCCTTATAAGTATCTCTCAGAAGCCCTTGAGGCAGAAAGAAGTCCGCCACTGTTCGCACTCTTACAGTGCCAGTCCCAAGCCTGGATAAAGGAGGAGGGTGACGCTACTGATATCTTTGTTGTCACACAGTGTCGTTAAACTGCAACTGCCACTTTAGATGAGGATGGTGGTCATGATCTGTTGTAATTGTGGTTAATTAGTAATCATGTTCTACTGCTTGGCAAATTGGCATGACCATTCAAGTAGCTTTGTATTGAAGGGAGTCCATTGTTCTACCCCAGATCCAGACATAAATTGTGCCACTAATAATCTGACTTGGTTTTATCCAGATGTTGTTTTGAGGAAGGTTGTGTAATCCTTACCATTGTGGAACATTTCTAATGTGCATGTGAAGACTTTTGTAGAAGCAAATGTATTTGACTACTTATTAAAAAATAATTTTTATTTACTAAATATATTAAATGTATTAAATTTATTTATTCTGAAATTTAATATAGCCCTTCTTCCAACATTTATTGCTCAGAATTGCACGCGCCTTGACGGCGCAATTGCAGTTCGAGGTCAAAGCAATAATTATTGTGTGCGAGGGACTTGCTCAAGGTCCCTACACGGTGACTGACGCCTCGGACGGAGGTCGAACCCGCTCACTCAGCGCGCACAGAGTGTTACGGGCCGACCGCTCTAACCGATCAGCCACCGTGCTACACTTATGCCTAAGGTCATGTAGATATGCAAATAGAACTGTGTCTTATATCAGTTGCTCTACATCTAGGGTTCAGATGTGCAGACAGCACCATAGATGATGGTGCTAAGCCATTGTGCATGAAAGACTTTCAATGGTCAGTGACTGCCTCACTGGATGCTCAAACCCCCACTCTCCCTGGTAATAGATGAGCAATCTAAGTAAGTAAGTAAGTAAGAATATTCTTTATTAGACTACCAGAAAACACACAGTAGCTTACAAAATAACCAGTTGGTTATATTTGCCTTCAAACTACCAGAATAGGTTGACCAGTTGAGATATAAGTGTAACCGTGGAGTGTTATGTAAGTAGTCAGTTGATGTTTGAGACCAGAATAACTTGCATAAAGTGATGAAATGTGGGTCCTGCTTCTTGAAAAAAGTTTTGCAAAGGAGTGTCTTCATTGTTGTAATTTTAAGGTAGTAAACTGTAACTATTATGAAACATGAACTTCTGCTGGTGATGCCTTTATAATAGGAAAAAGTGATAAAGAATAAAATAGTCTTCAGCTTATAATATTTATTTCTGCCATTTTTAATGTTAAAATAATGTATCGTGCACACTTTATCACCCTTTGACACATTGCGTAGCAGCTGTAGCTGTAAATTTACTAAATTCAGCATGCATCAGTTGCTCTAAAATAAAGAGGTCTTTTTGGTATGATGTTTACTGTAGGATGTGCACAAGATGTTATCGTGTTCTATGCAACCTCAACTGACCGCTGTGTCCAATTAAGTTACAAGGTGTAGCGTTGGCATTTGTCTTGTTTGCTGGTCCCATAGTGGCAATGAACGAAACCAAAACTCTGGGAAATGAGTCCAATGCATATTTCATAGAAACCTAGGACTAAAATTAACCGAGCTGTGTAACTTGATAATTGAGGCAATTTTGTTTTAACAACTTACTGGAAGTTGTTTCTATTGTTGGCTCTCCATTTAATTGTTGGATGATGATTACTAGGGTTTCTGATGATTCCTCCCAAATACTTCTGTTGCTGCCAGTTCTTGTATTAGAACTATTTTCTGCTTTGCTATTTTACATGCATGAGTAAACTGCAATTCTATCTGCATTAGTGACTTTAGTGTTGCAATTCAAAGTGCAGGAATTGTTTATTTTTATTTCCTGAGTTTTCTAGGCTTCATTGATCTGACTCAAAAGACTGTGCTATTTTATTATGCAGATTGATATCGCTTTTATCCATCTGTTTTCACAGATACAATGTGACTTTGGCAAATCTTGGAATTCCTCTGGTCTTAGGTCTTTTGTAAAACTGCCAGTTGTTTGGTTGCCTTAGCTGTGCCTGTAAATCAAAGAACTGTCAACCCCAGGGTAATGATTTTGTTGATTACTAAGCAGCTGATTGATGATGATTAGTCTGTGTTATCTTATACCCTTGATCCGTGACTGTTTAAATTGGTTTGTTGTGAAAGAAATGTACAATGGTTGGTTTCCTCTCTGCCATTTTCGTCTCTTTGGGAATAGTCTTCCGCAAGACTATTAAGTTGAAGGTCTGATGCTAAGCAAGGAGTGACTGAAACAAGTTAAGATGCAGGACTGAGTGCAGAAGTATGTATAACTAAAGGATTTTTTCTTGCGGTTCTGTCAGGTTAGAAAAATTAAGACCTTCTATTTTACGATTAATTGAAAGCGTCATTGAAACTTTCGGTTTCGTGTCATGACACCGCATTCCATCGAATATTACAGACAATAACTAGAAGAGAAACTATGAAAGAAGAAATCCCAATCCATAAACTGAAAGTAGGGGGACATTTCCCAAGCGGATATATCCCTTCTCATTCCTTTGGATCCACTGCTAATCGGGCGAGAATCTGGTCACGGGACCAGACCGAGTCTCGTCCTCCTTTAGCGTCAAACCCGTTAATAGCAATATTCAAGCGCTAGATAAGGTCGAGACAAAGTTGGCTTTGTCGACTGTGCCAATCAATAGGACAACGCTTGCAGATATATTATGTTTATAGAGCAGCTGAGAAAGAGAGCAGCGCAGTGGGTGGGCCTGGTCTTCGACGAACGAAGGACGGGAGACGGCTACGGCTGTGGCTACTCCTTCACTGCACACTTGCGCCGCGGCAGGTCCACCCGACCGACCGCGGTGGACGGCGAGCCTCCGACCAGGCATGTAATTCATCAGCTTAATCGAAGATCTACTCCGCCGGAATAACAATTTGCGCCCGAACGGTTGGCCCTGTCCGCTCGTCCGCAGGTCGGTCGGTCGAGGGTCGGTCGGTCGAGGGTCGGTCGGTCGTCGGGCCTGGGAAGGACCGTGCATGCGTCTGGACAGAGGCAGAGGACGCCAGCGCTGTTACGGCATTGTCCAAGGGAAGAACTGTGCATTGAATGATGCCATTCTGTCTCTGAGCACCTATCTATATAGAAGGATTTTGCGAAGTTGTCATGTGCGGTGGTCGGTCGATGGCAAGTCAATGTCCAGTTGATTCCGCCTGGACGATACTGACACGTTTCGATGGAATTTGGCATGTGTGTGTGTGTGTGTGTGTGTGTGTGTGTGTGTGTGTGTGTGTGTGTGTGTGTGTGTGTGTGTGTGTGTGTGTGTGTGTGTGTGTGTGTGTGTGTGTGTGTGTGTGTGTGTGTGTGTGTGTGTGTGTGTGTGTGTGTGTGTGTGTGTGTGTGTGATGGATGCTTCAGACTCGACTAAGGGCTAAGCCTTGACTCCCTTCATTTATCTCATTCCAACTGGCTGAATGAGCTATCCTCCCTCACCTGGTAGAGTTGGATGGAACACCTTTTTTAGTAGCTTCTCTGCCAAAGACCAAATTATGTTAGAACTTTTGTCTTCTTTCCTACAACATTGTTAAGACTGATGTAGGATAAACTGTGGTTGACTAGCCTCTGTAACCCACCCCTTTCCAGAATGGTGACGACATATTCTTATATGTCATAATTTATAGGCTATCCTTTTAGATATCTGTTTAAGTTGGTTGGTTCCCTTGTGATATCTGAAGATTTCTGTGGCCATTTTTGTTTTCTCATGCCTACACATGTTAGAAAAGAACTGTTGAAGAAAATTGGCATAGCACTTTCATAAGTTACATTAAATTTAGTTTAGGTCAAATTTAATTTTGTACTTGATATGGTAGCTAATAGGAAATCAGTGGAGTTCATCTGGAACATTCTCTGCGACGTGGTGTCGCTTCTGCTTATGAGTGATTACTCGTCCAGCCACGATGCTAGACAGAAAGAACACTTACAGTAGTCAGGGCGATGAAGATGAAGGCTTGGCAGCATTTGGTGTAAGTGGATAGCAAACAGTATGCAGTTAATGAAGATGGCAGAGGCACTGTTTGGATGGTCTGCTGGTTTGTCTCACAATTGATGATCACATACAATGTAGAACTGTGAGGGACTCTGGGACAGTTGCTTCATCTGACAATTTGTGTGCAAACCATTGATTTAGATCTTGCTTTTGGTAGACCTTATTAACTACTGACTATTACAGCTCTACTCTTTGATTATATGTGTAATAGGTCTACTTTTGGTGTGTGCTGCAGAATTTCCAGTCTATGATAGTCAGTTGGGATTTCTAAGAATGGCAGTCTAGATGAAAGAGTTATTCTGATTGTCTTTGTTTGTCAGTTGATGAGTGTTATTTTGTATCTGCTTGGTTAGGCCATGAAGAATTGGATTTGTTGAGTACACAAGAAGTCTTGCTCTTGGGAAGCATTGGTGTGTATGCATGCAGCTGATAGAATCAGTTCCTATATCCTGTCTTCTGATCTGCCAAATTGCTACCAATGTGATTATCATCAGTCCTCCTAACTGATGCATTGAATCATTGCCTGTTACTTGAGGTCTGGCAAATATCTACTGGGATTAATACATGGACAGTTTAGTTAGTTACTTATTTAGCTCAAACAGACTGCACAAAAAGCCATTGAGCAGCTTAGTGTATAGCAGCTTACTATACCAGAACTGTTGCCTTTGAACAGCTTTTGTGAATTACGCATTTCACCACTTCGTTTGAGCCGATCATTTTCAGTTTATACGGCACTCAGCTTTGCCATCGATGGTCATTTTTAAGTGAAACTGAAGCAGACCCAACTAAACCCCAAGGATCAGTCAAAAAAACTGTTTTGCTGATCGTGCAAGCTGGATTAAATTGGTTGCTGCCTAAATCGACCGCTTGGCAATCGAGTCATTAAATTCAAATTGAGCCATTAAACTGGTCTGGATGTAATATCCGGCGTAATGAGTTCTTTGGCTTTCGATTACCCTTCTGACGCAGGTGACCACAGAAACTGTAGAGAATGACAAGTGCTGTCGTATTAGTGACCATTTTCAGCCTTGAGGTAGGCGCGAGTAACAAAGGAACTGTTCTGATCCATCACTGCAGCAGCTGTGGTCTCATTTTTAGTGCCGATAAAAACAACAGAATGCATTTGGCAAGCTTAATGATTTCGTTAAGCATTGGGAAAACCTGTTTGCCTGCAAGAGGGACTGTTCAATTTCTTTATATGCTTTGGACACAGAGCATCAATCTTAATGGAAGTTTTCCTCAGGCCTCTATATACCTTCATTGCTGTCTGCTGGCGATGTCATTTTTGGCGCTTTTTCAATCCTCTGAGTAGAAAATCTTGCTCAGACCTTTCGGATGTTTTCCTGCCATTAGTAAATTTGCATCTGAAGTGCACACATTAATCACCGAACAATTTTGTGACTCCAACTTCTGTTCTATGACTAATGTATGTGCCATCTCCCCTCCGCTGCTGCTGCTGCTGCTGCTATTGCTGGACTACCTTTTGAGGTTCCACATTCTCGGTTCCTACATGAGATGTGTAGTTGATCTTTTGGAGACAGAACAGGGAAAGCATTTTGACGTTTATGAAGCCGCACACGATTTGTTTCTTTGGCCGTCGTCGCTTGTAGATAATCTGATTGAGAAGCAATGACAAGTATTTACATTACCTGACTAGACTTCTGCAATCATTCTTATGCACATGATCATGATCAGGAAAAGCATTATGCATCATTTGTATATAATATGTGATGAGTATTGTTATTTATATATATATAATGTGTGTGTGAATATATATATAATTATATATATATATATATGATATATAATATATATATATGTGTATATGTGTATAGTTTTATATATATTATATATACAATATCTATTTTTATGTATATATAAAATATTTATTTATATATATAATGTATGCATAAGTTGGATATATGTGGGGTCTTTGTGGTCTGTTTCTTGGTATCCATATGGGTCGAGCGGTCGCTTTGTTATCGCAATAGATCATGGGGATGATTTAGGTAGCTTGGAAATCATGTTGCGTTGTCGTCGTGTCATGTTGACCATCTTGGAATCTGTATGAATCTGTGGAGTTTATATTTAATGAGGCAGGTAGATGAGAGGATGTCCGGCTGAGAGGCAGTTTGCAGAAGCTCATCTTGGAGGGTGGACGAAGGCAGATAGCAATATAGGTGGATTAGAGAAAAACTAGATCCACAGGAGACACACATCTGCTGACATCTCTTACAGCTTAGAATCAATCAGCCGACCGATGATTTATTGCGACTCTATAGGCAGGTCATGCTAAACGTGTCAAAGCGACCTCTCCGTTTCCAGAAGAAAATGCGAATTAAGGCAAGAACATGTTGATCTAAGATAGCAGCCTTTGAGATCAGATTAGAATTGTTTGAGTGAGTTGTTAGAACTGGTCAGTCAGGTCCCATGGGAAAGGTAGCAGGCAGCAGTTTCTTTTATATGAAAGAACCATTCGAGAATTGATAGACAGTGGCAGTACAGACGAATTGTTTATTATCTTGTTAAATATGCTTGGTCATAATGCACAACTGGTGGGTTATCAGACTGTAGTTTAAGTAAATATGACAGTTGCAATGCATTACCTTAAGAACATTGATATTGGGAGCTTAACTAAACAGTGGTATTTTGTAATTGTAATATGTAATTTTTTTTATTGTAACTGAACATTTTTAAAACGCCATTCAATATCTGCGGCGCTCCTGACCCTAGTTGATGACTAGGTGGTAAATAAGAAGGTCTTCAAGCACCCCAAAACTGAGCAGGGGAAAGAACTAGCAGCTCTACCTAAAGGGGAGAGGGAGACTGTTCCAGCTGGAGAGACCCATATAAGCAAAGCTTCTTGTTTGGGCCGAAGCAATGTGCATACAGAGGACCACGGGGATACGAGCATTGATCCATGGACAGATGTGCATTGGGTTTTTGAAGTGCACACAAAGGGAACTACAAATTCACCTAGAGATACAGAGCTGTTACTTCTGCGGGCAGCCAAACATGACGAGGGGCGACAAAACTCCTTGGGGGGTATGGAGGACACCCTTGTACAGAGAGCCAGAGGGTATGTCAGAACAGAACCAATAAGACAGTTTGTCATGGGTGAGAACTGAGCCCTGTGCTTATGATGTTCAGGCTTATCTGGTCTGTCTGGCATCTAATGCTCTGAGTGCAGCGCACTATGAAAGTGCAATTGGATGTCGTCCAATTGTCTGCGCCTCAACGCTTCCAAACCACAATTTATATGGCTGGGTAATGGGCGGCAACTGAAAAAGACTAGATCTGCAGCAGGCCACATCTGCTGACTTGCCTTACCTCGCCTTCTCGAAATCTGTCTGCAATCTTGGGGTTGTTTTTGAACATTTAAATCTTTTTTGCGATGCTTTTATTTTTCAGTTGCATGTCATTTCCCATTCAATCGGCCCCCAATGCCGTACTTATTCTTCTTCATGCTTTTGCTTGTAGTAGGATTGACTACTGCGGTGCCATCTATGTTGCCTCCCTCTGGGGCTCAGTATACGTCTTGAGCACGCACTCTGCACAACTGCTAAGCTTGCTGGCTGTTTTTCAAAATTTGATCACGTGTCGTATTATATTTATGCTAGATTTTCTCAACTGGCTTCCAGTTTCCCAGCACATTGAATTTAGATCTTGGTCTTGGTCATGCTGGTGCCAGTTTGGGAGCCCCAGGCTACTTTGCAGGAGTTTGGGAGCCCCTCGTCATGTTTGGCTGCCCGCAGAAGTAATAGTTCTGTATCTCTAGGTGACCTTGTAGTTCCCTTTGCGTGCACTTCGAAATCGCAATGTTGTGCCTTTTCAGTGGTTGCGTCGACAACACGGAATAACCTTCCTTCAGATCAACATGCTCTTTTAGCTAGAGACTCTGCATACGAGCATCTGAATATGGTTCTTTATCGCGGCATGTGCACTTCTGAGCAAAAAATGTTGGAAGAAGAGCTATATCAAATTTCAGAATAAGTAAATATCTAGCTCTGAAAAACAAGACCTATCTGTTATTACTGTGCTTCCCAAACGTTTCAGTGTGACGAACTGGCACGAGGATTTTTCAAATTGCAGCTTGACTGCTATGCAATTTACCAATTATTTTTTATTCATCAAGATATGTATTTGAATTGATTTATATGCATATTTAGGCAATTATAGGGCTATCATGCCATGGAAAGTGATCGCATTGTAAGTGATTTTTAATATGACTCTTCAAAATTTCTGTTTCTTCATTCACTTTGTGGACCGGCGACAGAGGACTTGCGTACAGGCTCTTCTCTGCGGAAGAGAAGCTGGGGAGTGCATTATTAGTATAATAGGTGCTAATTAATATATCATTTGAAGCATAGCTCATCCCACGCAACTGAGAAATCTGTGTCGCACATCAGGTGAATCCTACGAAGTTAGCAACTAATGTCCAGAATATCGGTGATGTGACATATGACTTCATGACCATAATGATGCTGACGGGGACAGTAATGACATTGACAGCATCTTGGACATTGCCAAAAGGATGTATCTTAAAAGATCATCGTCAGTTTTGGACTCTAGTTATATCGCATAAAGACCATTAAAATTTTCTTCACTGTGGCATTTGATAATATAAAACTTGTGAATTGAGAACCGGGTCTGCTGATGTGCCTGTCATCATTTGTGGTCCAGCACTTCATTGCCATCATCGTTTGCAACACCTTATCTCTACCAGAATACCTAGACTTGACATTTTATTTCTAGTTTTAGGTCATATGTGTATTAGGAAAAAAGAAAAATCATGGTGATAACAATGCTAATAATTGCAACATATGTGATAATAATATTTTTAATAATTGCCGTTTGAAATCAATGTTGCTTTGTCTGCTGTGCATCTCTGCGTAATTTTCTAAGTCAATAAATGGGGACGAATCCTGTCTGATCTGGGTGGCGGTGGCAGGGTTGAAGGGCGGACAGAAGCTTGATTATTCATGTATGTCAATAGATACCCTGGAATCACTGTCAGCTCCTGTCCAAGTGGGTTGGCATTTAATTGAAGGGAGTTTGCATTTCAGAGCAATATAATTATTATGACTCAAAAAGATTGATGTAAATGGAGGATGAGTTAAATGTATGTATGTATATATGTATGTATGTATGTATGTACATGTAATTATGTATGTATGTATGTGTGCGTACGTACGTACATACATACGTATTATGTATGTATGTATGTATGTATGTATGTATGTATGTATGTAGGTATGTATGTATGTATGTATGTATGTATGCATGCATTACAGCACTTGATATAGCATCTGTTACGTATATGACAGGATGTACCATATACCTGATCCATATTGGCTGTATAGTGATTATGATGTGTGCAAAATGACCTGTGTAAACAGATATCCATTGTAAGTGTGTTTTAAGGTTATTTGAAAATGTTTGTTTAGCAGAGTCAACTGCAGTGGAATAAATGTGTTGCTGGGAAAATTTCTCTGATGACCATAAGTGGCAAAAGTAGTTTATTCAAATGCTACCTTCAGTATTTCTGGCATATTTTGAGCTGAAGATGTAAAAACATACAACATAGCTGACCAGAGACACATAGTTAGGGATAATAGAAATGGAACATCAAAGAGACATTCTATTGAAGATAAGTGTAGGAGAGGAAACTTCATATAGAATACACATTAGAGAAAATTAAATAGAACAGGTAAAAGAATTATGCACCGAGGGAGTATGATCACAACAGATGCCTAGTGCCACTGGGAAATTAAAAGAAGGGTAGCAATAGGAAAAGAGACTTTCTCATACAGAAGAGAATTGTAGAGAGAAAAACTGAACAGGAATCTGAAGAAAAGATTGATGGGGATAATTTGGAGCAGAGATATGGACCATGAGAATGCTGACATGAGAATACTGGAGGCTCTCGAAATGTGGAAATGGAGAGAATGGAGAAAATCAAATGTATGGAACATAAAGCAGATGAAGAATGCTCTCTCACAGGCCTACTAATTCCTTATCGTGTGCATTTTATTTCATTAGTTACGTTTATTTCTAATTATATCACATATTTTACCATATCCGTTTGCTCATTCATGTTATTTCAAAACTACTGGGGGGCCCAGTAAGCAGGGCTTAGGCCCTTCTGGGTTTCTCCCTTTGAGCCATTGGTTCTGCGTTTTCTTGTATATATGTTGAGTTTTGATATATTTTGGTTTCAATAAAAACAACTTGAAAAAAGAATCAATGGTAAGGATTTGATAAAACTTGAAAAGAAGGATCCCTGATGTTCTCATCATCTGCTGAGAGGAGACTCACTGTTATAGGAGCAGTCAATGAAGGGAATAAGGAGGAGAGGCAGACAAGAGGAAGACCAAAACAGACGATGCTGGATTTGATGATGACAGGTGAATACGAAGAGATACCCAGCAGCGAGAGGAGGAATGGCAAAGTCATGGTGGCCATGAATTCCTTGATTTTCGCCATTGACATGAATTTCTCCCAGTGCCGGGGATTGTCGTGATTTCGCCACATATTATGAAATCGATGCAACTTTGGAACTGACACGTTTCGCCCAAGAGTCAACGTTTTACGGACAGGAACTTTGCGCTACATGTAACGATGGTCTACAATTGCAGAATCTAAGATTATGTGTTGAACGTTGACTCTGACACTTTGCGTGACATTACACTGCAACAGCGTGTCACTGCTTCGATCTATGGTATTGATATGATTACGTTGATTATATCTTAGTAAGGACAAATGGTATTTGATGCAGTACAATTCCATTGACATTTATACATAGAGGGCATATCATTTCTCTCTTATTTGTGTTATTGTTTGGTCGAATCTTAGCAAATAAATCCATGATTTCATGCTGTGAATTTTGCAATCTTTTACAAAATACTTCTGTGAATTTGTAACTTCTTATGTGAATTTATGCTATTCATACAAACCTGCTTACCATTGTATATATATATATATATTTATATATATAAATATATTATATATATATGTATATATGTATTTGTACATATGGTGATTTCTTACCCCATGGGCACTCAGACCACATACGGGCATAGAGTCATTCTGTAAATATAGACAGATACACTCATCTATCAGACTTACTGCACATTGTGTTGACTAGGGGAAACTGTAGATATATTTTGGATCTCTTGCTTGTGACTGCTTAGTGCATAGCAGTCAGAGTATTGATGGACTACAGGTTGAACGTGACTGTACATGTATGTATACTGTATAACATAGCAAAATTAGTTGCTTTTCAGGTGCTTGGCACACTAACGTTACTGTTATGTATATCCTTCCCTTTTAATATCGATATTGCTGTCGTTAGTACTAATTCTGCAGCTAAAATTGTTTTAAATCAATTCATGTTTGTGAATAAGACGGGTCTATTATTCCTTCTGGACTCGAGTAAATCAATACCTTTTATGTTCGATGGCAATAGCAACGTTTCTAATAAAAATGTAATTTTCACCCATCCGATCTTATTTTATGGCCTTGTGGTCTGCAGTTACCATAAATATAGCACACATTTCTTTAGTTAGACGCCAGATGGCATCAGTAAGTCATCAGACATTTTCATCCTTTGGACTCACACCATCCATGAGCAGCCATAAACCCCTTCCCTTGCCTACTCCCCATCAAAATGACTTTCTTGGAAATAGAGTATTTTTGCATTAATTTTATCTCAGGTGGCTTTAAAAGCACAAAGAGCAATGGAATTGGAAGCCATCAGGCTGGCCATTTTCATGGTCTGAAACATTTTTCTGCACTTACACCATTATGCTGTCCTACGAAAATAGTCTGCAATCAAATATCAGTTATTTTATCTCCAGAACCTTTTCGTCAAGTCACAGTCCTTCCAGCAAGTAGCATTGTGCCATATCGTAATTATTGATATTGTAAATTGTGATTATATCAATTTATAGAGCGCCGTTGCTGCAAGATACTTCTAGAGCACTTTACGAGATTTTCGTTCACAGGCATCAAACAAACAGTTAAAATGTTTACACTTTGGCATCTTAACAATGTTGCTATGTGCAGTTGCAGAGTGTGAATTGCTTGATGACTCTCTCTGTCCTTACCTCAACTCAGCTGTTGTAGTGTATCACAAATGCACTGGTGCATCGTCTATCATTCGGCTTAAAGGAAGAAGTCTTTTGTCATCTTACATTGATTTCATCTTTTGATTGTCTGGATTTGCTAGAGTGAACTGAGACATCCGAAAGTCAATACACACGTGTTACTTCTGGTTATGGAAGCAATCCTCTGTGGATGGTTCACGCTACCACACTGACCAGATGACTTGCATTGGCACCAACCGACAAGCCCGTGGGTGCTCGGAAATGCCAACAAGTTGCATTCAAACCCTCGTCAACAAAGTCATAATATGTTACAGCCTTCTTGCCTGCCTTGCGCTGTCTTTCTCTTGATTTTCTGGGTGATGAACGCAATGTACAGACACCACAACATTGCATTCATCAGTGCAGTCAATATTGATATGGTCATCTGTAATGTCTGTGGGTTCAATAGATCTTTGTCATTTCATCATTCAAATCCCATGTTGAGAGTGTAATCGCTCACCAGCGGTGATCAAGTCAACTGGTCTGTTGAACCAACTCTTTATAATACACTATTCTATTATAATACACTATTAGTTTCGGACAAATGTGATGCTGTACGATCGCACCTAACGACCACACTGACATTATCATTGCATGGGAAGTTTGATAGACCAAGTTGCTTGGTTTTAAGACATTGTTTTGGGTTCTCCTTCCAGACTTCCAGTTGACCCATAGGGTTCTACTTTCTTGGTGTCCTCTGAATTTCAAGTGAGTGCACTCAATTGCCAAAGATTTGTAACACCATTCTAAGTATATTCAATAGTTTTGATGTTTGTTAACCGACGTCAGCCTGACAACTGCGAACCCCTTTGGCATCTTGTGTATGTGCAGACTGTCCTGTCTGTCTTGTATAAACTACTCTATACATAGCCATTGCAGATTTTCACTCAGTAAAAGTGTTTCTATGCCACCACCACCACCATAATCATCATCATCATCATTGTCATCAATGTCATGACCCGTTCCAGAGTCATGAGGTTTTCAAGACTCTGGGTAATTATCAGGATCTCAAGCTTGTCTCAAGGTTGTGTGTATCCCATTGTTCAGGGGATGGTGGAATATCATGTGTTCCTTGGCATGACTATCTCTTCCAGCCAGCTTGGAGCACCGTAGACCTAGGGTGGTCCTGCCTACGGTCAAATCATGCAAAGTGCTCAAACATCAGAGTCTTATAGAATCATCGATCATCTCAGAGACCGGAGTCTGTATCATGCACCTGTTCACTTCTGCATTATTTGGGTTGTGCATTGTATGCCAATTTGATTAATTTTCATTTGATGTGTTACTTGATGCCAAGTGATTTTGGGGGCTATCATCTCTTTGCTGATGACGTATCCTGTTTTTTAGAGAAAGTTCTAATTGTCTGCAAATTGTTGTTATTCAAAACCAGTTCAATTTCAAATTTTTACAGATTTTGTTAGCAAGGTCAAACATTCTTCGTATAGGCAAAATGAAGAAATTTTCAAACACCGTGGATTTATTGCAAAAAAACTTTTTTACCAGGTGTATAGAGGCCTATCAAAGTAATAGTAATAATATTCTGTATGCTAGCTAACACACTGCATCAAGAATTTGAATGACAAATTAATTAGCTATGAAGTCTTTATGTAAGTGAGTAATCAGCTTTTATTTGCAAGCTCATATGCATGACATCACAGAGAACAGTTAACAAACATATTTTAAAGCAATGATGTGGACATACACTTGTAAGCAACTGAAAATAATGAAAGATGCAGCAATTCATAGTACTATGTGACCGCGGATGTTTAAAGTAGTATTCTTTGGTCTTTTGTAAGGTAGTGGAAGGTTATTCAAAGGTATATGCCTACTCTCATTGATGAGTTCTTTTTTGATGTTTTTAATATGCCTTTATATATTTAAGCTACAGATCGCAAGAGAGAAGCATAAAAACTTTTCAATATACTCATAATAAATGTGGGCTCCCAGAACAGAAAGTCAGTGCTAAAATGCTAGATATGCAACGACAAGTACACCATTTTCAATGAGTGTCGCACGTTCTGCTTGATAAAAGACGTAACTGCATGTAATATGGATGGCCTCTTTATCTCGGTCTTTATGGGTATTTAGACAGGGAATGAGTTCAGGACCTCCCATATTTTTCATACTGGTGTGTTGCAGACACACTCCATTCTACTTGTATGGATCGACGACGTACAATATGACATTCCTTGAAGTAGATCTTTTCATTTTCGGCCATTCGTGATGACGAGAATGAAAGCGAGTAATCGCTGGGTGTGTTGAATACTTAATCGAGAAACCTTCTGTGCCTTCGGAATGTTGCAGCTGAACAATCCAACAAATATTCAACATGTCCTTCTCTATAAGTGTTCTAGTGGAATCTATAAACAAACCTGCTTTTCTCTGAGAAGTCAATGTGTGGTCAGGGAAAAGTGACATTTCGCTCTCACTGGTTCAAATTATTCCCGTTGGAATGCATATCTGCGTTCATCTTGTGAGTGGCAGAACTGCTGCTTGGGCCACAGTTGCACTCGGAAATTTTAATTTCTTTTCATATATAGTAGTTTGGGCCAATAGAAATTCAAGGTAAAACGTTCAAAAGTCAGAGTGTAGCTATTAAGTGATTTGGGTGTTAGTCATGGCAGCTTCACAAAGTGAAGTCACACTCTTTTTACTAAGATCTGACCAAAACAATAATGCAAATAACGAAGAAACAACTCCCTCAATTTTTTTTTATTACCAAAATTTGATACCGCCTTTCCTACAACATTTCATGCTCAGAAGTGCATACACACGCCTCGATGACGGCGCAATTGCAGTTGTACTGCAGAGCAATGGTGTGCAAAGGACTTGCTCAAAGTCCCTGCACAGTGGCTCCCCGGACGAGGGTCTAACCCGCTCGCTCAGCACACACTGAACGTTACAGGCTGCCCGCTCTAACCGATCGGCCACTGTATCATGCCAATAAAATACCAGAGTACAGTACATGTCCTGCATGCATCAAATGACATTTGTATTTGCTAAGATAGACCTTATCATGTCAATAACATAGATCACTAAGCAAAGACATACTGTTGCTGCATAACAACCAGCTAAGTGTGAGGGTCACGTTCAGCACATCGTGTCTGCAATTTTAGATCATTGATAGAAACTTAATACGGGTACATGTAGTGCCTGGTTATCGCCTCTGAAACCTTGATGCTAGGGAGCATCCACTAAGATGTACTGGCTAATTTGTAATTTGATGGGTTGGAAAATATCAGTTCTGGATGTCGTGTTGCATTGACTTCGCAAAATGTTTCCCAAAATAGCGACAGCTCATGGCATTTTGGGAGATTGATGTATTTAAAACAATGGCAACAATCACAGAATGCATGCATGGTCTTGTGATTTCATGAATTTCTACTGTTTTTCTGAGAAATATTTGTTAGTCAGGTTATAGTTGCTTATGTCATGTTATTTTTATTCACACATATGATCTGATTGTTGTGTGAGCTTTTATGACCTTTAGACACCAGTATGGAAACGACAGAGATTCTACTCAAACGACTTTACACATTCTGCAGACTCCACCTCTTAGGCTTTGGTCTTACCTGTTTGATCACACTCAAATGATCATTACTGGCTACTCCAGGACTCAATTGGTCTCTGAGTTGCTCAGGGTTCTGTCCTTGACCCCTATTATTCCAGCAAAAGTTATACATTTTATAAACTGCTGATATTCATTCGTTCCCCTCTTCTAAATCAATCAGAGAGACATATGTCCATGGTCCTTCTTCTACTCAACTCCTTGCTAATCATTTTTGATGCTCCTTCCCAGAATCACTCTGCAGCAACTTCTGAAACTCAAATATACACTTTTCTCTTAACAGTTTTCTCATTTCACATTTTCATTTGGTGTTCATGTCTTAGATACATACTTTCTGATCTTCACTGAACATAAATCTAAGTTGACCTTACTTCTTACTTCCAACTCAGGCGTCTCAGCGATATTCACAGATATGCTTCATTCTCTACCCTTCATGTCAATTTTTCGCGCTTTCGTCTGTTCTCGAATCCACTTTTGCGATTCTCTGTTTATTGGCCTGCTTCCTTTCTCTCCTCTTTGGTCTCTGCTGAATGCTGCCTCTAGACTTATAACTCACCTGCCTCTATTTTCTCACATCTCTACATTTATGGTTGAGCAACTTCATTGGCTACTTTTGTTGGAGTACACCTAATTTGAAGTTCTCATTATTGTGCTCAAACCTGGGTCTTGCTGTAAAATATCTCTCTAACCAAATTCTCTGTCTCCTCTCTGCCAAGTGTTTGCGTCCTCTTAGGTTCTCTCGTCTCATCTTGGTTCCCCGTGTTAGGACAACAATGGTTAAATCCAGATTCTTTGCCTGCATTGGTCCCTCCCTCTCTTTAGAATAGACTTTTGCTTCTCTATGTCCTGCCATCTGCTCTGGTGGCTTCTCTGCCTCTTTCTCTCACATCAAAACCTTCCTTTTCTTTAAGTGTACCTTGTGCTGGGAGTGTGTCTGAAGGGCTTATGCTGTGAGAAACGCTTTGTAAGTAATCTAATACAATACATTAAATTCCTTGAAGCATTTTCAGGTTTTTTCCAGGAGAATTACAAATATTAATAAAATTTGTCTTATGCCTCACAACTCAAGTATGCTTGGAATTGAATTTTGGACTGAACGGGTGTGCCCCTTCGCCCTTAAAATTGTTTGCATGTTACTATACCTGATGATGTCCCGATCGTGAGTGTTGGCAAGCGCTCCGAGGCACATCCTGGTTTTATAATTAATGCGCCTGATTGCATATTAAATTAGCCCAGCATCATATGATGTAAATGCAGGTGGCAACCGCTATTTCAGCATTTCCTAATCTTGTTTGGCCGTGGAACTCTTTTGATCTTACACTTTGGCAGAACCCCATTCACAACTAGACATATTGTGTTGTACGTTCAAATGCACACAATTATAGGTTTAGGCCTAGTCTGAAATTCTTACCAACACAAATATTGATGACAATGACATATGAATTCTCTTTCATTACACACAGAAAATCCTCCCATGAAAAATTCATATTATTTACTTTAAATTGTTTGAAGCTTGTTGTCCACTGAACCCTAGGGTTCCACGGAACAGTTTGGAAAATGCTGCGTTATTTAATGAAATGTTTCTGAATTTAGGGCAGTTTGAAAGTAAAAATGTCCACATTTCAGAATATTAAGTAAATTGTGTGTTGACCTAGGAATTCGCACAAGAATATTTTGTAAAACAATTTATATCGCCAGCACATTCCATTCTCAAGTTTTTGCTAGGATAGAGAAAGAAATTTTCTGTTTTATTGTTAAACTTACCTAATTAATGTAACATCTTCCATCCTGCATTTGTGAGTCTCCTCATTTGTCTGTTTTTCTTTCTTATTGCCTTCCTATCTCGGCACATCAAACTCTGCCATTCAAGTTCTTTCTATCCTGGTGGTATTTCCTTCCAATACAAACCTATCTATCCAACCGTTCTCATCTCCACTTTTTCCAATTCTCTTTGACTTCCTGTCATCATTGACGACGTCTCGCTCTCATTAATCGTTCATCTTCTAAAATGAGCTCCATAAATTCTTTCTTTAGATTCCTTAAATGTTCTATTACAGGGCAGAAAGGACAGTTGTACCTGGAACTTCTTTCTAACACTTCTTCTTTAGTAGTCACACTTATGTTGCTAAGTTTGCAGTTAACCTGATTTCCTTGTTACACCTTGACCGCCTCTGATTACGAGTGGTGCTATATAAGTTTTCAATTATAATTGCAATTGTCATTGTAGGACAATGAAACTAATTTACTTAGATGTTAAGGCCTGCTCAAACTGTGAATTTTGTTTCACCAGACAATTCTGTGTCATATACTATTTTAAGCTCATGTCCCTGATTTCAGTCACAAGAGAGGCATGTGTGCGTGGAAGTTTTGTAGGCTTATGATGTATACCATGGAACAAATTGATATGCATACATTTTAACTTCGCAACCATTATGATGTTTATGCGTTTTTTCACAGTGTTGAACGTTAAGACTGCATTGTGAGATCAGTAGTTTAATTTAAATTCAATTTTGGAGTTCATTACTGCATTGCACGTGGTTATTAACTTCCTAAATCGAATGAACAGAGCTGAATATTGAGTGCTAAGATGAAATGAATGCCATTTAACGATCGGCCATAAATAACAAAACCACTTTACTCCAGTGTCATCATATCAGCGGACGACATCAGCGACGGATCGTCCCTTGTGCTGGCATTGATCAGTCACAGTCCGACAACACAGAAACAAAGGCTTCACAGATTCTGCAGCGCCTTGGCTCTGCTTAACAATGTGAAGCCCCTCAGTGGTTGAAGATAGGTAGCGCCATGTATGGGCTGCTGCTCTGAGAGGGCCTGATGGAGAAACTAGGATTAGTCCAAACGAATGCGGAGTGTATCAGTACAACAGACTGGCCTTTGTTGTTTAAGATGGCAGACATTTTCTGGTGGATTTTAGAAAATCCTACGTGGTTTAGAGCATCGTGCGTGATGCATGGACTGTAAACAAGTGTTCTAACAACATTCATCACAGTACTGTAATGTTACTTGTGTTGAAAGATGACAGCTAAATTACCCTAACCCTAACTAATTTACCAACAAGCTCTGTTTCAATTGTATTTTAGACTAAACAAGCATTGCTATGATAGTGAGGTTTGGCCATTCCATAATTGAATCTGCTTTATAATGGTTCTGTATCAATAGTCCGAAGGTTCGATAGTCCAAAGGTTCAAGCCTGCTGTCATCTTGTAGTATGCATGTGGATTTGAATATTATACTGTGAGGTGAGGGTCAAAACCCACCGTTTGTCGGCTCCTAGTTATTGAGACAAAGGCTGAAATAGGTGAGAGGGGTCAAAAACACAGAAAATCGTTTTATAGTATATTGTTGCAAATAAATATGTCTACTTTGAATATCTGAAATTGAAAATGTTGAATTCAAATATTTAGTTGGAGAAAATTTTAATAATGCCTAAGCTTTTTTGTAAACCTTTCCTGGGACTTAAAAATGAATTATTTTTTGCTGTATGGTTTAGATTATAAATAGAAAATCTGACCACTTCCGTTTCTATGACATATCACACACCCCAAAGACCATTAATTTGTGTAAAAAGATTTTGATTATAACAATGTTCATTATTATTGTTGTTGTTGCTGTTATTCAATGTCGCTTCTGCTAATACTACTAATTATTGTTATTTTGCCCAAAGAAGGTAATCCTGAGAGTATGGAATACTACTTTGGACAAGAAAGGATTATTATTATAATTTTTTTTTACTATTATTGTAACTATTAGATTTTTGCCAAAGGTACAAATGATCCCTCAGACTCGATGAAATCAAAGCCAAATACTGTGTCAAAGGTTCTCATCCCCCAATGTACAGCTAGTACTATTGCTATTATTATTATTATTGTTATTATAAATGATATTTTGTAAGACAAATAAAGGTTATAAGATGAACAGCAGGCACTGACTACTCAGGCACTAGTGAAATTATGAAAATAATATTAATTATTTAAAATCATGTCCTAGGTTGCAGAGTGTATGCTGGTGCCACCATGGTCGTGGCTATTGTTGGACTCAGAATGGCTTTTGCTGCTGGCGTCTGTCTGGTCGAGTTGTTTTATTACATAGTGACATCATTGCCATAAGCACAATAGTGAGGTTGGATCAGGATGCACCTGAGTGTGAGTAATCGGAATTAATTATGCCTGGCTCGGAGCATTGCTTTGGTGCCTGGCGCTGGTGTGCAGCAGTTCCGGCTTTTCCTTCTAATGACTGCAGCAATCTGTTCGCCAGGTCAGGTTCGAGCCGGTCTGCAGTCAAAGATTTTCTCTGGCAGTGGCCTTATTCATTTTTAGCAGATATCCTAAGCTATAGACTATTCTTTCAGAAGAATTTCCGGCACACAGCTGAATGTGCCGGCATTTGGTTTTTGTGCTAGAGCTAAATGTGCATTGTTATTATTTCACAAGGATGGTAATTAGCCATTAGTTTTATGTGTTGCCATTAGTCACAGTGTTCGAATGGAGGAGTCATTGAGATGCAAATCCTCTCAGAACCTTAAAAAATTTGTGGTAAAGATGCATTGGAGCACTCATAATGTGTTCACTTTGGGCACCGATCAAAGCCTTCTTTTCCAACATATATGCACATTCAACATTATTGCACAAATTGCATATATCGAACATTGTTTCCATCTGCTCTTCCCCCTATTTTTCCTCTTTGCCTTCCTCATCATTCTTCTTCTTCTTCTCCTTCTTGTCTTGGACTCTGTTCTCCCTTGCATTACCCCTTGGACAACCTGTCTGATATGATGCAGCACTCAAGAATAAACTGGTGCCCTGTGCTTGGCTTTCAAGTGGTACTCTAGAAGTTTGGAGATACGATTACAATTGTGGTTCATCTTCTTCTTTGACTGACACCATCGAACTGTTTCTTCATCTGGTGTTAACTTCAAAATAGCTGAAAATTGTGTTGTTGTTGTTGCGTTGTTTTGTTGCTGTCTTTGCAGATATTGTGCAAATTTACAAACATATGTGGCAGAATATTTCTTTATTCAGCGCAATATCTGTCACTCTAAAACATTTTTTGGCATTATCGCAACACTTGAGCATGTAGCTTAGCCTCTACATGATTTTTTAGTCATTTGTTGTTGTTTCTTTGTTTAAACAATATGATTATATAACACTTCTACAACTAGTACTGTTGTGGTTGCTGATGCATATTACTTAAAAGATATATAAGTTAGGGCTGTACCGAATATTCCCTTCGTATTTGCTTTGGAACCGAATAGTGGGCCAAATAGCTATGCGGTATTTGGCCGAATAGTAGCGGTCGGACTGAATACGAATAGTGGTCACATGACATGTTTCCGCACAAATGACGGCTGCTATATCGTGTGGACTGATGTAACTCTCTACTGCCTGGAGCACAGTATTGTAGTGTCAGCCGCCTCATTTTTAAGTTTAGTTAAATTGGTCCCATTCCTAGTTTAGAAATTGCATGTAGTTTACTATTAAGCCTAGTTTATGTGTTAAATTTACTGAACTTAAACTTTTGTTTACATTGAAAATTTTGAAATTTGTCAGTAGACCTATTTTGTACACTATTCGTATTTGGCCGAATAGTTGGTCCAATTATTCGTATTCGGCCAAATAGTGAAAAACACCTATTTGGTACAGCCCTAATATAAATATGGATAAAGGGCAGTTATTTTCAACCAGTGACCATTGTTGTTGCAATGACTTAGTGTCATTTTGGTCTGTTGCAGAGTGGAAAACCACAAATAACAACTCATAATTTAAGTATTTATCACCTGTCACTAAAGAAGTTATTATAGTGATTTATATGACGTGACTGTTCTAGGAATCCTGTTTTTAGTTTGAGCAGCATTGTCAACCGGGCAAGTCCTTTTTGTTTGGCCGCGGCCTGGCTGTGAGCGCCTCTGAGTAGGGATCTTGAAGGAGCGCTACATAAATTTTCAGAGTGAATGAATAATATTTGGCCCTTGAGCAAGCACTCTCTTAAATTGACATTTTGGACCAAATCGTGGGACAAAAGTAGTTTAGCCAGTGAAGAACTGAGTCAATTGTAAATAAATATGTTTTGTTTTTTGCAGGTTATTCTTGTTAAGTGGAATGAACCTTACCAGAAATTAGCCACCTGCGATATTACAGGAATTATATTTGTGTGGATCAAGCACGATGGCAGGTGGTCCATTGAGCTGATTAACGACCGCAGCAGTCAGGTAATTAGCATACGCTTCAAGAGCGGCACGCAGCCGGTTCTTTTGACTTCTGTTATGCATGGCAAAGCGCTCTTGATGACTGGAATCAATCAATAATTGTCTCCATCGGACTGGGATAAAGAATTGTCTGCGATATGCCGTATCAGAAATAATCTGTAATGGCGGAATTTAGTTGATTTCATCCGTTGAGTTACTCCTGGATTTTGCCGTTCAGTTGGGCTTTGAATATCCATCAGTCTGTCCATGCGAGCATCGTTCAGTGTTTGCCAGTTGTGTAATGTCAGCTGCCACTTTGTGCTGCTCGTAATGAATAGTGCCTCTTTCTAGGGCACGTGATGATGGTTGTCATGAAATACGTTAGCATAAACAAACACCGGCTTTTTCTCTATGGCTCGTTTCCGTTGCATGCACTGTTGCAGCCAATCTCAACGGCCAGCAATTGAGCTTAACCTTCAGGGCCACGCTGGTAGTTGCCACTGCCATCATCATTAACATCAATATTGCTGCTTTGATATTGGTAATCTTGAATAAATTGCAGTCATGACGGTGACTGGAAATAGTGCGCTAGCTGATAGAACTTGTGCAGACATGGCCTCAAATCATAGGCAGAGACTTGGTCCTGGGCTTGGGTGGATTGGTCTGAAAAAATGTTGGTTTGGGGGAACAGCTTGGAAAAATGTTCAATTCTCATACACGGATGCAGCAAAAAAGGTGAACAGTGGAAACACTGTAGAGATTTAGAATAGTTATGAAATATGTAGAAAATATATTGGGGGATATAAGCAACTCCATACCCTCTGCCTGAAATTTTTAAGGTGACCGTCCCCTCCTGATCCTCCCTAAGTCTCTGCCACTGTCTCAAATGGTTTACAAGATATTCATGCTCATATGTAAGATTTTATATTGCCATGTCCTCTCATCTGTCTTCTGTGTTTCAATGCGTGTTAGTAGACAGTGGCCATGTTCTTGTCATTAAACAAAATAGTTGGGATAAAATTGTAATAATGCTCTGGGCCATTTCATATCTTATCTAGAGACACGTGAGTGTTTACCAGACCAGCAATGATAGATTAGACAATCCACTGGGTCGGACCTTTGGGTTTGTAACAATGAGATTAGGGTCGCTAGTAACTGTCGCCGTTTGGTGGCTTTGTTTTTTGGTTGTAGGTGACGGATTTCTGTTGGTCACACGATGGTCAGATGGCATTGATCTGCTACAAAGACAGTTTCGTTCTTGTCGGGTCAGTGGCTGGCCAACGCTACTGGTCATCCATGCTCAACCTCGATGGCTGCATGGTCACTTGTGGGATATGGACACCTGATGACCAGAGGGCAAGTCCAGTTGCTACATGTCCACTTTCTTACTTTATTTGTTTCTGCGACAACAGTGAAAAACAAATTTGATTACCAGTAATGAATTGACATGAAATCTGATAGTGAATGAAAGCAAAGATTGTAGGACTTAGCATGCCTTTTAGTGATAGATGAACATGTGGATTTAATACATGAGCCCACCTTTTCTCCAGCAACTGTGTGCACAAGGAACTGTTAGCCTCTCGTTAACTGTTTGTTTTTAATATGAATTTAATTTCAATCCAGGCTGTGTATAAGAATTAGCTTAGAATACCTGCTCTCTTGCTTCTCGTTTCTGAACTTTACAAATTAATATCAGATTTACTTTAAGTAAATTTTTATGTGTGGCTTAGCCATGAGTGAATTTTTGTGTAATGCTTAACCATTCTCTGCCTTCAGATTTTATGTTAATCAAACTTTTACAGATTTTCCCATATACCTGTCCTGCATTTTGACTAAATCTGTTCAAAGCTTTGTTTTTTATGCATTGAGTTGCTGAAGTACCTGGTCTTATTTAATGAGCATTTATGACACTTGTGACAAATGAAACAGGTTTTTTTAGGCAGTATTTTTATTCAGAGCTGTTTCCCGAATCTGTAGAATTCGAATTCAGTCTACTGTACATAGACCAGGGCTTAGGCCTGTATGGCAGTTGATGATGTTATCTCTGTTGATATGAGTTTGCATTGGGTGCATAAAAAATCTCTTAATAGCAGTAAATGTCATCAAGGGGTCAATCCGTGGTTGCTTAGGAGTGCAGTTCATATTCACAAATGATAGGTGAGCAAGTGATTTAGGAAATTAATCTTAGAGATGCTTTTAATTGCAGGTCATGTTTGGAACCACTGCTGGCAAGGTGATTGTGATGAGCGCAAGTGGTGCCATGGTCGCTCAGGTGATCATTCATGAAGGACTGGAGATCAACTACCTTGGCTGGTCAAGTGAACGATTCCATCTGGTCGAACAGGAGTCCAATGAAATCATGACCTCTGGTGACCTAGGATTAGCAAGTAAGCGACTGCTGTCCATCCTTCATTGTGGATTTCATCGGAGGTTAACCCGGCATCTTCTCCAGAGATTTATCATCCAGTGGGAGAGAGTTGAGGGCTTATTTTATATATTTGCGATGCACGAGACATCAATCGATGGCCAGTTCTAATTAAGATCACATTCCAATCTCAATCCATTGGATGGAATCATTCATGCAGCAGCTGCGAGACCTCTGAGACCAGGAGACAGTGGCCAGCATGCTTAAGTCGTCTTACCTAAGGTATTAGTTTCCCACTGAATTCCCACTAGCTTATATAGGTCATCTACAATAAGGTTAAACCAAATTCTCTGTGGCTCACCAATAATTGAAAATTTTCTGAACATTTGTATAGTTGCTTGCAGAACTTGGAGTTTTAGAAATTGCCTCAGTGCAGATTTGTTTTCTGGACCAATGGTTCAGCATTAGCAAGTTTAATTGCTTCCAGTGCAATTTTTCTTACTTAATTGCACAGTGTTATTCTTTAGGTAAAGTTTACTTCTTTAATTTTTTTGGCAGATTTCCCTGTGTCCCATAATTCTTAGTGGATTACATCTGAGGCTGCGTGGGAGTAAATACTTTCTTCCCTTTATGGGCTTTGGTCGTGTCCAAATGACATGCAATCTATTCATTGATCAGTTTCTTAGCACAGAGTAATGTGGATATCTCACATTAAAATTTAGGAGTCACTTGCATGAAAGGTCATGAGGTTATAGTTTCTTGCCTTAAACATGTTGGGTTGCATGGATACTGTTATTGCAAAAAGGTTCAATGTGAGTTTGGCTTTTAAGGTTTTTTCCCTCTGTTTATTCATTCCCATTATATTTTTGTGATTTAGTCATTAGTAGTATCTGTGAATCTATAAACCAGGGATAATGACAACGGTTGGTAATAGACATTTCAAAGGAAGAAGATATAATTTGATTGGAGTGAGGGTAACAAATGTAGTCCTCATTCTAAACGTGTTTGGCCTACAGTATGTATTGATTTAAGGAGAAGGAATTGGGGACTTATCATTGATGTTGATATAATTATGTTGTGAATTCAGTTATCAATCAATCAATCAAACTATGCTCTTTGTATAGCACCTTTTTAAGATTACTATTCGTGTTGTAACTTCATGTAGTTATAAACAGTCCTTCAGAAGTATCCTGATGATTAAGAAAGGTCTTAAAATATTTTTCATTGGTTCAAGTATACTTACTTGGTTCCCTTTCAAACTTATGGATTCACCAGTGCAAAGGAGGTGGTGGTAGTCTGGGTTAATTTAGCAATTTCAAACTGTTGTTTAATTGTAATACCAAATAAAAATAATGAATGTTGGCATACCACAGGCACAGGTTAGATCTAAAAATTAAAGGCGAGCATGACGTCCCTAAATTCCAATTAATTACTAGGGGGTTTGGAGCA
Organism: Bimastos eiseni; assembly: GCA_959347315.1. Taxonomy (NCBI): domain Eukaryota; kingdom Metazoa; phylum Annelida; class Clitellata; order Crassiclitellata; family Lumbricidae; genus Bimastos; species Bimastos eiseni. Next base: position 13,532,588 of record OY365809.1, read on the forward strand.
GAGCCCCAGTCAACAACGCATTTGGAGCATTTTACTACAAATGGAGCTTGTTTAACATCATATACAATTCAAACTGTTAGGCAACTTTGGCAACTTTAACCCAAGCACTTCCCCAACAGTGACATCGTGTTTAGGACATGAGAAGACCATTTATGACAATGTTTCCATTATGATCTTCATATGCCTCGAATTACATTATATTGCCATATGGTATGACATAATGCCCATATATGAGAATGTTGTCATATCCGTTTTCTTTGTCCTACTCAGAATGCTGCTGTGAAGGTTTATTCTGTGGAATATTCTAGTTTAGATTGTTATTAGTTTTAGCTCCATTTGCTGTTTGAAACATATGCAATTGTCCTTTATCAGTGCATTAACATAGATCTGTCAACCATAAAGAATCTGTTTTTGTCATCAGTGAATGCAGTTGATTAACTTTTACGCTTGCATAGATACTATGCCATATTAAATCATTATAGAATATAATTTTATGTGATGCCTGCACGGACATGTACTCTTATTTTAATCTGCTTCCATTCATGGCAACCTTTCGTTCTCCATCTCCTTACTGGAAGCGCTAAAGAAAGCCAGTCGTGGAACAAATTGCCTTGCACTGCATCTATCTGAATTGTCCGATGCATTTGTTTTGTGCTGCATCTGAGACTTCTTTAGTGCCCGATGCACCCAGATCCGCATTGAATCCGGAGCGAGGCTTTCATTTGTCCATGCTATAAACAAGCACGGCTCTTCCTTCACAAGTGCAAGCGCTTTATTCCGCTTGCTGAGCATTTGCTGTATCATGCAAATTCCGGCGACGTAACTGAATCTGCAGTGGGGTTATAGATTGCGCGTGTCTTATTGTGGCTCGCAGGAGGAACTAAGCCGTACATTCTGTCCGTGGCTCTGTCCGTGGGTGATGTACTGCTCATGTCAAGCTACGACGACATCTGTCCGAAGGTGATTCACACCGGACTCTCTGGTAAGCAGCGATCATGCTTGGCTTCATTTCCTCATGTCACTCGCTAGTGTTTGTCGTTAGGTCGTGGCTGACAATTCGATACAAGGACTGATTATGCTCTACTCCTGACACACAGATGGTGGTGCTGAACACAGGTGTTGAAGGCTAGTGATGGTAATGTTTTATATGATGACGACAGTTTTGTTTTAGATTTTAATTACTGGGGTATTATATAATTCTGACAATTTCAGTTGAGGCATGCAGCCATTATTAAGTGCATTGTGGGCTTACATTGTTGCAATTCTGATGTATACACTTTGATAGAACAATCCTACAATCCGAGAACTAGTGCCTTATAGATTGCCGTTGATTAAGTGTGCATGAGAGACGTGTAAGGGCTTCTTTACTTCGGATACCAGACAATGATATTGTCTGACTGCTAAGATGTGTGCCGATATTGATAGTTATTCTTTGATCGATGTGTCGCTGTAGACATAAATATTCTAATGCTGATAGCATTTCCTTGAATCCAACATATTTATGCGATCATCTTGCGTGAACCCACTGCTTAATGGTCTTTTTCCAATTCTACTGGCTCTGATGGCTGATTGCAAGGGTGACCTCTCCATAGGAGACCTGTGACCTTTGGACACTCACCCATTCTGCTGTCTGACTCCTTTGGTCTCAACTTGTGATAAGTGGTGTGTGGGCAAAACTCTTCGAGAGCAGATAATTGTTGCTGTTCATGCGATGATGACATTCTAATATCTGAATTGGGTTAGCCTATTATTATTAGTGTTATTATTGATGTAGGGTTTTTCATAGTAATTGACAAAAGCTCTGTTTTCATAATTTCTGAAAGTATCGGTCTTAAAGCTCATTTGTTGATGTGGGTATTTGCAATAAACTTATGCATAATCCTGTTAAAATTTGGCATCAACTCATGCGTGTTATGCCTTCTCATGCATTTGGCTAGGAGGATCTTCTACACTGGAGTCTTGTTATAATGTGCTTTTGTTGTGATACCAAGTCTTATGTAAAACAGTCAAAACAAGTATCCTAAGTTTTGTTGTGTTGTGAGTCATTGACATCATTATGATGCAATTGTTTATATGAAGGTTCTTCTGGTTACTAAAACTGCTTTATAACGAGTTCCTGATGTACTGTATATACATATTGTCTTAATTAATTAACAAACCCTGCTGAAAGTGCATTTCTGCACTTCGTACATACATTTTCAGCTGTACTTTTGTCGATCATTTAGATTTTAGAGATACAGCTTATATCTAGTACTGTGTGAATGTCCATTAAAAGGTGCTATATAAAAATGCCCTAACATACACATGATGGTATTTGTGTAGATACTCATATATACTAGATACATACTTGACACTCACATTATTACATGACAATTTAGATCATAATATTTATGATGCAGTCTGACCAACTCGTTCAAAAAGCACCCTTCCTAATATATTTATATATTTAGGTATCTCAGTATTTATATGGTGTATATTAGGGAACCTCTATTTTGTTATACAGTCCAGCAGATTGTTTCCATACTCCAAACTTCATTCCAAATGTCATTCGAGGCCTCCAGTAAAAATCGCTCTGCAAATATTCAGATAGAACACTTGGGTATGCTGCATGCATGGGGGCCAGTAGAAATTCACTTTAAAAAGTTCTAAAGTCTCCAGTAGAATTTAGTAAAAATAGAGGAAAATCAAGGAAACTTCACGGCATGTAATCACGCTGTTACCTGCTAGAGTCTGACCAAATAATATCGCAAATAACAAAGAAGCGATACTCTCAATGTTCAATATCTGTATAACACCAAAAACATATCTGTGTAATCATCCTACATCAAAATTTTGTTTATATATTTCTAAGATATGGTAGTAGTCATATCAATGACATAGATCGCAAACCAACGAAGCACAGTCACTAAGTGTCAAAATCACATTTGTTCATCACACTATTAGTTTCTGCAATTACAGACTATCAGTAGGACCTACAGTAGGCATGTAAAGCTTTGATGCTGGAGTGGATCATATCAACTCTGGATGTTGTGCTGCATTAATGTAACCAAATTAGCCAAAAGTGATAGGAAATTCCTAATAGCGCATGCAGTTTTAGGTCAGTGATATGCTGATGACGTGTAAGCCTACCATGCATCAATTGCAATCTCAGCGGCGGTTCGAGTTATGAGCGGGACTATGTATGTTCTACGAGAATGGTTGTCGTCTAATCGACTGCTTGAACTTAGCTAAGAATAAATTTATCTGACTAGACACCCAGAAACAGCTTGCTAAACTTGACTTACCGCTCTTACATCCGAATTCCCTGATTATGTCATTCTATGATTTGAATTAATTTATTTCCACTTTGTAAATAGTTCATTTAACTGAAACAAATCATTTGAAAGATGCATTAATTATGCAGCAATGAATTGACATTTTGTAAATAGTTTCTTGTAATTTGAACTGAAAATATGGTTAACTCATCGATTTCGTAGGATAAGCATTATTCTCAAACTCGAATACATTATTACCCTCTTAGCACAGGCAGCCATCTAGTCATATATTTGCCAATTCAGATGTCCAATGGCTATACACTGCATACAGTGTCTCTCTTATCTGCAGCCATACATCAAAGCCCATACAACCCAACACAAAAGAATAGAGGAAATATATTGAACTAAACTAAATGAAGTACTTTAATATCCTGTATACTTATTATAACTGAGGTTGGGTAGCTAAAACATCCTTAAGCTATATGTATATGGGAGCGGTTTATAAGGGAAATGCACAAACCCACAAGCAATCCAAATAATAGTAAAAACAATAAATGGTCTTGGCTAAATGTCTGGAGTGCGCTGTGCAGCAGTATACAAGTGTATATGATAAGAATTATGCATATATATGTATATATATATGTATATGTATATATATATATGTATATATGTATATGATAAGAATTATGCATGCATGTGGGTGGAACTCGTTGGATTGGTATGGGAAGCGCTGCTGGCAGTTTGAATTGCGTAGCAGGCGGGTCAATGATTGAAGACCCGCAGAAGGGTCTTTTATTCTGCCTCTGGCAGCCAGCAGGAGAAAGATGAACCTTGCTTATGCTGTGTCAATTTCCCAGCACTGCTGGTCTTGTCACGCAAAGGCTGCTGCTGCTGCTGTGGATGCGGAGGCTGTTGATGTCGGCTGGACCGTGGTGCAATTGCTTTACTGCTTACTAGTTGTTCGGTTTGTTAATGTATGACAGTTTCGATAATTATAGCACAAATCCTGATAAGATTCTTATATACATAGATCTGTTTTTATAGCCAGAAACATGACCGCTTATAAATAACCCAGCCTGTTTGTTAGGCAGGTTTTTCTATGTGGTGTCCAATGCATTGGAAAGACGTGTACATAGATCCTGGCATTTTCGTCCATCGTTACTTTGAATGTGATAATCTGCACACCTGTGAAGTACTGTACCAGTTCTTGCTTATCGAAATCTGGACAGACAATCAAATTAAAATACAACAAACAAATTGACAGCAATCACTAATTACTATCTAATTACTATGTGTGGATGGGGCATGGATGTGATGGATTGCACTACAAGTGATATTAGGAGTCAATTAATCATGCATGAACCGATTAGCTAAGTGGGGACGTTGGTATCTGCCCAGTTTTTACTATTCCTGTGCTGGAGCAGAACTGATTTGGGTGTTGATGATTAGGCAGTGATGATGATGATGACAATCTGGTGTGGAGGTCTTCATGAATGTGGTTATAGTTCGTGATGACCAGGTTGATTCTGTCTTTGGTTGAAGGATGAGCATGAGTGTTATCTGTTCATGTGCTGAGCATGAGTGTTATCTGATCCTTTGCCTGAGCATGAGTGTTATCTGATCCTGTGCCTGAGCATGAGTGTTATCTGATCCTGTGCCTGAGCATGAGTGTTATCTGATCCTGTGCCTGAGCATGAGTGTTATTTGATCCTGTGCCTGAGCATGAGTGTTATCTGATCCTGTGCCTGAGCATGAGTGTTATCTGATCCTGTGCCTGAGCATGAGTGTTATCTGATCCTGTGCCTGAGCATGAGTGTTATTTGATCCTGTGCCTGAGCATGAGTGTTATCTGATTCTGTGCCTGAGCATGAGTGTTATCTGATCCTGTGCCTGAGCATGAGTGTTATCTGATCCTGTGCCTGAGCATGAGTGTTATTTGATCCTGTGCCTGAGCATGAGTGTTATCTGATCCTGTGCCTGAGCATGAGTGTTATCTGTCCGTGTAAATGGGAGTTGTTTCTGCGTTGCGCTCGTGGCCCACTTTTTCTGTCCTCCCATCAGCTTCCCTCTTGACTTTCCTCTCAGCTTCCCTCTCAGCTTCCCTCTCAGTTTCCCTCCTCCCTGTGTTCGATGTGGGCGTCGGTTGTTAAATCATTCATCTGAAGCACTGACAACGATGATCCAGCGCTAGATAATCGTGCATAATTTGAAAAATTACCTCTCTTAACTTGTGCTGGGCATTTAGGGTGCGATTAACTGGTAATTAGCTGATATTTTATGCAACTGAAATATTTAACATGATTGAAGCTCACTCACTGACCTTTCTTGTTCTACGAAATGCTTGAGATAGTTTCCAATGATAAAGGGCGGAAAAATTATTTTCTGCATGTAGTATTTCTGTTTTTAGAAGAAGATATATAGACTGTGTATATTGTTACTACTTTGACATGCAGTCTGAGCAGAATGATTCTGAAATATGATGCTGTCCATTGGAACCTGCCTCAAATGGACCTTTAAGTGTGGTATATTGCCGCCCTGTTTCCTGAGCTATTTTTCCTCGTGTTAGGACCACAATGGCTAAATCCAGATCCTGTGCCTGCATTGGTTCCTCTCTATGGAATGGTCTTCCCTCTTCTCTTTTCTCTATCATCTTCTCTCGCTGCATCTCTGCCTCTTTCTCTGACATTACAACCTACCTTTTCTCTGGGAGCAATTCTGAAGGGCTTGTACTGTGAGAAGCACTGTATATATGTTCAGATACAAAATATATAACTGAATTCTAACCACAAAGTAATGTGTAATTTATTTCCAGGTGTTAAGACGGAGTGGTCAAATGACGGAGAGCTCTTGGCAGTCTGCGGTTACGTCCGCCAAGTGAACCAGGATTGTCGCAACGAATTGCGATTCTACAGACGCTCATCTCGACTTCAGTTTGTGCTCACTCTTCCAAGTCAAGTGAGTCACTGTCTGGCCACTGCTTCATTACATCTTCAAATTACTTGTAACCTAACAATTGAAATGATTAGTTTAGACTAGAATGGGGTAAGTGAGGCCAGACTAAATCATACGAGAAACGGGTGTTGTTCTGGTTGCTGCTTAAGTTGCTTTTGGTGACGGTGTTGCTTCCTAAGTCATTGTTTTTCTGTTCTTGGTCTAGATTTCCTCTCTCAAATATTGGACATTACAGTTATTTTTTAGTCTTCCAGAAACCACTGACGTCTGATGAAGAAGCAACGATTGTTATCAGTGTTTTGTTCAACTTTGACATTTGGTCCAATTGAGGTGTTCACTTTATAACCGAGAGCACAAGGTTTGTGCCTCTGTCCTTCTGACAAGACCCTTGAATGAATCCTTGCAACAGTCCACAGTTGCGTAGTGCTATCAGTGGATGCTTCATTTTGAGCTGCTGGGCGAGTCAGTGTTGGTTCTATGTAAATGTAAAATATGAAAAATAAATGAGGTTAACGTTTTAAGACTGTCGCTTATATATATATATATATATATATATATATATATATATATATATATATATATATATATATATATATATCAAGCTATGTGCTGTTGGTTTCACATGAAACGTTATTGCAAAGTCCTATAGAAGTTTCTAGAACAGATTGGTGATTCAATTTAACTGACAAATGAAGGTTTGTGGGGGTAAATTGCCTGAAGAAATGATTAAATGTTAATAGAGTAGACCTACATACAAATACATGTATAATTGAGGAAATGACTGACTTAAGTCAGCAATAGATATATAAAGCAGCGGAGGGGGGAAGCAATGTTGTGGTGAGCTTATTGAAGCGAGGAAGACAAATTCAGGGAATCAGGAATAATGCTGTGGACTACAACATATGGGTAGAGTAAGGGAGTGCAGAGGTGAACAGAGGATCTAACTGTGATATGGAGTAGTGAAGAGAGAAAGAGAGTGGAGAAATGTAGCCTGAAAGTTGGGAGATAAGAGCAAGAAAACAATGTTGTTGATGATTGATGGACGTATAGATGGATGGATGGATAGGTTGTTATGGCCGGGGCATGTTGGGTTTGAGATGAATAGATGGATGGATGATAAATTATAAAGTGTTGCAGTGGACTCATGAGTGGTAGCTGAGTGCTGTACATACTGATGATGATGATGAAGAAGATCATGCTGATGATGACAGTGGTGATAACGCATTGAAAGCCGATGAAGATAGGCGGCTGATAAATACTGTAGCACAATGCCGGACTGTTTGTCTCTGATGTCAGTCACTTGTGGCTATGTGCCTCCATGATTGTGTTGAGTTGTGAGCGTATCATGCTCGCATTGCTGTTGTTTTATCTGTGTTTTTCTGTGCTTGCATACAGTGTGCATCAGAGAAATGTCAAAAATGGCCATTTGTTGTCCCAGTTCTTTCTTCTCTGTCATTTCTGTGAACAAAATCTGATATATCTTTCAGCTAGATAAATTACGTTATTTGTTTCGGTTGTAAATAGGTTATTGTGAAATTTTTTTATTTTTCATTTAGTTCGGAGATAGAGAAAATAAGTAGTGCATTATCTGAATTCGTTAAAGCTCTTCTGTGGCAATCAACATTATGCTTGCCTTTTGATATGAGAATCTTTAATTTGAGCCAGTTAGGCAGCACTATGTAGCCACAAAATGGGGCAAGTGGTTTGTGCACGATTGATATCAGGGTTGATACCGTATTGCACTGCTAGATGATACCAGCATTTGCCAAGAAGTCTGGTCAATGGCAGGCCCTGATTTGGACCAACTGCAGGTCCAGTGCCTTGCATTTTGTCCCTTGCCAACTCTTTCTTATTTCTGATATTTTAATCTGGGACTAGCGCGGTCCGTGCACAGGGGGACCTTAAATGGCGTGGTGCCTATTCAAACGGGCAAGCGATGGTGAAATATCACATCCGATCAATTGATTGAAAGTGAGCAGGGTCAAAGCCAGATAAATTGAGTGCATTTACATTTCTTTTAGATATTAGGTGCTATCGATTCTGAAGCTAAAAGTACAATTGAGCACACATGCATGAAAGCTTTCTAGACAGGGCTTATACAAATTTATAGCTCTTTATTTTGTTGCTCAGTACAATCTCTCAAGAATAGTAAAAATCAGTTGTGGCTTTTAAGATTCCTAAGTTTGCTTGTTTTTTGCAAATGGTTAATGATTAATTATGGAACTCGAACTCACTTTGGAACTACCTGTGCTACTGGGATATGTGACAGAAGTATTGTTTGATTTCTAGGCAAAGCAGGCAGTTACTGCACTGACGTGGGGTCATAATGACAAACGAGTGTTTGTGGCAGTTGGATGTGAGATTTTCACAGTGAGGGTGATCAAGCAGGTGGCAGCACTGCAGTTGCTGTGCCAGCGATGTGTCCAGAAGCAATTGGCTGACGAGAAGACAGTGTTGACGTTGCCACTCCCAACCAAACTCAAGGCAGCTGTCACAGAACTCTTCTGTCCAACGATCAAGGTTGGCGGCTTCTCTTCATATTCTGTTTAACATATAGTGTTCAGTTTAACACTGACAATTCTGGGTTTAATATTGGCACTGTTCATTTGCAGCTTGTCTGCTTTTCATTTGATGGAAATGTTTGTATCAAAATTTTGGGTAACAGTTCTTTAGGAATGTAATGTAATCTACAGTTCCACAATTTTCAGTGCCATACAAAGGCTGCATCAGAGAATCCAGTTTATTGATGGACATTACAGAAGGTTTAGTCTATAAGGGGCAAGTTGTTGGCTCAATGATTGGTGAGATTGCATGCGATGCACCTACAACTTGTCTTTGCCTAGGCTACCAATAAAGCTTTGCAATGACTACAGTATTTTCATACTTATACACTTATTAAGTGATACTTATACTTATACACTTATTCACTTATACACTTATTCACTTATACTTATTCACTTATTCACTTATACACTTATTCACTTATACTCATACACTTATTAAGTGATTTTGCTTAGGGTGGTATTTGATTTTATTGTGTGTTGAACAGTTGTCGCTTTGTAGTTATCTGAGCATTAATTGCTTGTAAATGGTTTTTCTTGCTGACTTCAACAATACTCTGGCTAGAAAAAGATGCCTTAAGACTTTCCTTTTCTGTAGCCCAAGCACAGATGCCCGTTGAGAGTGCTGTCGGTTTTGAGTCACGCTTTACATGTGTTCTATTACATTACACTTTTTTACCATAGGTTATTGAGGTATTTCAGGAGGTATTTAAAAGGAGCTAGATGAAGTAAGATGTCTATGTAAATGCATGGATACATAAAACAAAGTGCATTAAGGCTTGACTGTAGCATAGGCAACTTTTCTGCACAGTGGTCGATTGGTTAGAATCGTCGGCCCGCAAGGCTCAGTGCAGCTGAGTGAATGGGTTCGATCCTCATCCGGGAAGTCACTGTGTTGGGACTTTGAGCAAGTCCTTCACGCACAATTGCTCTGCAGCACAACTGCAGTTGCGCCATCGAGGTGTGTGCACTTCTGAGCAAAAATGTTGGAAGAAGGGTAATATCAAATATCAGAATAAATAAACATGCAAAATTGCAAAAAACGTCTGGTTGAAAGTGTCTGTATAGGTGACCTAGATGCACGAACGAAAACAGCTTGCCTCCTCTGAAGAACTGCATTAGCTTTGAGATGGGTGGTAGCTGCCTCTCCGAATCACGCATTCACGGATTATACTTGTGCTTGACTCGGTCAGTCGTGTGACTTTCCAATGTCGAAGCAGATGAGCAAAAGAACAAATGCTGCCTGCGGTTGCTGCTGAGGTGATAAGCTGATCATAAAAGTGGGATGTCATGAAACAATTCGTTCATTGTGAGATTAAGACAGGCACAGACCATAAAAATAGATGGAACCGGGACTGGGCCGTTTTGTGTCATCGGACTGTTACTACTGTACGCTTGATTTCTGGCTGCAAATTCCCTGGATGTCATCAGATCCATCTGATGGATTCTGTTTCAACAATTGCTTTTCAAGGTGGCCTCTGTCTGTGAGAAAGAATATTAATGGCAAGATTGGCATAAAACAGAATACACTGTGGACCGACTAACGAAAAAGTATTGCTGGGCAAGCCATGTGAAGCCGCGCATTACCCATATCGTCTGTGAAATTGAGTTCGTGCTGAAATAACCTTAAATATTCTCTATCTAAACCACACATGGTACAGAATTCTAGTTTGCCATCAATTCCTTTGCTTCAGCAATTTACAAATAGAAACAGTGTACTTGTAATTTATGATCTTATATTTATAAACCCCCAGAGAACATAATTCTAACACTGGACTGCATCGTTGAATTAAATTTAACTTTAATCGTAAGTACTGTATAGGCGGCATAATGTTTTAAAAATTATTTGCACTTATTATATCAAGGTTTGTGCTTAATCAATCAAAATATCAATCAAAAATACTTGATATAGCACCCCTTCAAGATATCTACTCAGAGGCGATGGGGCCTTATGTGAAAAATTAGCTACAAATCACCTGAACCACCAATGCCACCATGAACAATAGCAACAACTACAATGACAAAGAAGATTGTAATGATCAATAGGAAAAACACATCTGCCACCTCTAATGCCACCACAGTGGACAGCACTGCAAGAGAAATCAAGCTTTTCAATTTAGGAATAAGAACTTAGTACGTCAGGACTCTGCCATTCACTACAGCAATTGCCTTAGCAGTTGAAGAAATAGAAAAATAGATGGGTCATCTTAGGACTGTGAGACAAAATGATGAGGAAAAGGGACTACTACCATGATAATTACAAAGTTCTAACCTCCAGAAGAGAAGACAATCAGTTGTGAGGGGTGGTGGCATTATCATCCATTGCAATGCTAACACCTGTCTGCTCAACACTCTCTTTCAATGCCACATGGTCCTTAGATGCTCAACATTATGTTATCTGTGAGTTTTTGAGCACCTCACAGCGATCTATAGAAAATGAATAAGTCTTATAAAGCATGCTTATGTTATTTTATTCAACATATTTCTTGTTGGTAGATATTTAGACTACACTGCTGTTCTGTAAATCATGCATTATATCACACCTTTGACGAACATGACACCACTTTGTAATTTATGTGAAATCAAAGGCAAACTGGTAGCGAATTAACGCATCTGTGCTGTTTCCTGCAAAATGTTAAAAAGCTGATAAAAAAAACCCAGTAGTTTTGCCTGTCTTTCTACTACAACAAAAACAAGTAGTAATACCTTCAACAAGTGAGATTAAGTCAGAATCAGGAAGATGTTCAGTATCAATTCACCAGGATCTGAAAGAGGTTCTATATCAATTCACCAGAATCTGGAAGAGGTTCTACATAAGTGCAGGGAGCGATGATTTAGCAAAGTTTGCCAATGCAGATGAACCTAATGTTAAGCTGGTCGTCCGTATGAATGGTCACATTGCCTTTCTGTGTTTGCTGACATTATATATTATCTGTATTCCATGGACAACACTCAAGTGATTCTGGTCCTTTGGCAGTAATTCGGATTCCAAAGTGGAGTTTTATTATACTGCAGTGTGTGCATCCCTGTCATGGACTATCCGGTAGTTGTGTCAAGGGTAGTCCATGACCGAATCAGTCACCCATGTTCTAGTAATAATCAACGAAGAGCATCATCTTGTTTACTCAGCTTCAATAATGACTGCTTGCTATTGCTACACCCTTTAATCTTTGTATCTATCATGTGAACTCCTATACTAAGATGCAATAAGGCATTTCTTATTACTTAACCTAATAGCATGTAATAATGCAATCATGGATATTGTCATGCTTACTGTTGCTGTTACTGTTATTTTCTATTATTATGTTTATATGGAGCCACAAATTTCAGAATGCACCATTAGTATACAGGGATAGCAGGAGAACAAAGACTTTTGATGATAAATGGTATAGACAGCAGACTTTAAAGTGAATTCTAGTAATAGTACTGATAGGTTGACAGTATGCTCACAGATATGACATTGTATTATTTCAATTGAAGCACAACCTCTACGATCTACTTTCTGTTTACTGTAGTTGAAAGGGTATTTCTGATTGTCTAACAACAAGCCACACACACACTTCATTTTCTGTCGTGCCAGATTCAATGTATTTACATGAGCATACATCAGATTCTAGCCTGACTGGTTTCGGCTTCATCACACGTCGGTTAAAAATTACAATACGTGGCATTGCTTAACCTTTTTCACAGGGATATATTCCTTATCCTGGGAGGCTGAGGGAATTTGTCTGCACCCCACCTCCGTGGAAAGACCGTTTGCACTGTACAATTATTCGACATGGGGATGAAACATCTGGGGGCTACTACACGCTGTACCTGGAACATCTCGGTGGCCTAATACCGCTGCTGAAGGGCAAACGAGCGAGTAAACTGCATCCTGACTTTGTTATCTTTGATCCACAAGACAAAATAGTTCATAAGACAGGTGGGTTTTCAACTTATTTCATCTGACAATGAATTTTAGCTCATTACTGGGCTGTGCACTGCCTTTGGAAAATCACGTAGTAGAGGAGAGAGTTGGTCAAAGTAACTAACAGTTTGGTTAGAGCGGTCGATCCGTAACGTCAGTGTGCCCTGAATGAGCGTGTTTGACCCTCGTCCGAGGGGTCACTGTGTATAGGGACCTTGAGCAAGTCCTTTGTGCACAATTGCTCTGCATTACAACTGCAGTTGCGTCGTCGAGGCGTGTGCACCTCTGAGAAAAAATGTTGGAAGAGGGAAATAGCAAATTTCAGTTTTATTGTATTGTATTGTACAGTATTGTATGGTTGTCTGATGGGGTTAGTTTAATTCTCTTCAACTACATTTTGGTTTTCTCTTCCATGTTTGTTTGTTTTTGTTTCCTCTTGTTGTCTGTGTTTCTGTTTAGCTTCGTACCTTCCCATTTGCTATCTTAAATTCCAAATTTCAGTTGAATCAATATTGAGTTGCTCTTAGTGCCAGTGCACCATTTCTAACTAACTGTGATGTATCTGCCATTAGTGCCACCAATCACTTACATCGGATGCCACAGTTTCTTGAACCGAGTCAGTTCTGCTGGATCAACGTCTAGTCCTAGGTCTGGATGGGTTTAGGCTGCCTTACATATTGGTCTGTGAGAGCACTGGGTGGCAGGCGGCCATAGTCGCATTGAAACAGTGGAATCGTCTCAGATGTATTAACTGTATTAACATTGACTTATCTATCGGAATGCCTTCGGAAAGATGGATGGAAGACAGTGTCTGCGGCCGACCGCTTTCCGATCACTGGCAAAGTGGTCGGTCGGTCGGAGGCTGGACACAACCGCTTACACGACCGGTCTGGCGATCGTTTCTCAGGCCATGACCGTTTGCCCCGAGTGGAGGATCTGCAGGGCACTGGTGGGGTGTTTTATGACCACATGTCAGCCTCGTTTAATAGAACCTTATACCATTCGCGGAGGAGTCGATGACCAGTATGTCCATTGGGTCAGCAAAGGGCAGAACTTTGCCATTTCCACCGAATGACAGATGATGATTGTGTTACGATTTAATATGGAACGATGAAATAACAACAGACTTGGTAATATTGAAGTGAAGTAGTAATTGTTAAGACAGAGGCAGACTATCGATATTTCATCTAATCTAACTGAAGAACTTCTATAGCACTAGTCATAAATCAGTGGCACTCCAAACACACAGAACACGACTGCCAGTCAATTTAAATTCCTATCCACCTATAATTACAAGTGTAATTAGTGTAGTTGCACAAGCATGAAAATTCTGTTGCCAACCATTTTGAGTATTCCTGAGCTGACAAGATTGTTGTACAAAGGGAATAATTTAGATGTCAGAATTAATGGTTGTATGTGCTATGTTGGCTGCTGTAGAGGAAGATGCTATGTTGGCAAACAGTGATTCATTACTGGAGGATTCTGATTCTGACACTAATGCCAGAGATGGCTGCGGTTCGCCAAGCGCCCGAAGAAAGAAGCGCTTTCGTAAACTTCGTGACAGCCTGAAATGTCGAGAGTCTGCATCCACGGAACAACAGCTTGAAGAAGTTACTTATGACGACAGTCTGCCAGAGGTGGCACTATTTTCTGTCAATCACTTCGAAGCTTTTAATGTCAGATTGCAAGATCTGGTTGCAGGCTTAGCTGCCGTAAGCAATTTCACCTGATTTTGCAGTCTTCCTCTATTATATTTCTACTTTTTCCATAAGTAATTTTGGCGCTTTGCCATTTTTTTTCACAGGATGTGGTTACCTTTTCTGACGTCTCCTTTCACCTTCTACAAGGTTTTATGTGTTGACCATGATGGCTCCATCAGGAAAAATATTGGATTGTAAAATATTTTGGTTTTTGATTTGCATTCTGGTTCTTTTTATGCTACTCTTGATAACATTGCTGAATTTGAAACCCAGTAGCTGGTGGTTGTTGTCTATCTTTGCAATGCGGAGAATCAAGATAGTTGGTTCAGGCCTTCCCTTGCTTGGTTACTTTGTAGGTATAGGGACTAAGATCAAGTCCTCCATATACAATTGCTTAGCGGCATTAATTGATACTTGCCATTAGCTATTTAGTCTTTTCGATCTAAGAAATAGTGATGAAATGATAATAATGCTTGTTGCTTCTCACTCTAAATTAAGAAATGAATTGTTTTGCTTTTAACAATAAAATGGTGGTCAGAGTTGGTTGGAAAATGGAAAGGCTTCCAGTTGCTAACTGACTGTATTTCTGTTTGAGAGAGAAATGTCCTTTAAGGCAAGTGGCTGTTGAGGTGTGTCTTTATAAAGGTTACATTTATATCGCATCACATATGGCTCTCTTCTTCAGTACTCTAAGTACAGTCAATTCTGCTGGTTTGTGTTTATTGATGTAACTGCATTCATTGGAAGGATGTAGTTTCAATTTTTCAATGCTGATCAGTTGAAGTGTGTATTTGTTTTCATTTTAACTTTTACCAATTTAGAATATTAATTTTGTGATTCGTGGTTTATCATGTTGTTTCTCTTCTCTGCTGTTTTATTATTTTTGTTTTCTCTTGTCTTTTTCATACTTCAATTAGATGAAGTTTTGTTTTCCAGTCTAACCATCTTGTGTCCATTACATCGAACATCTGGGGAACAAAATTTCGATTCAGCGGCTTGACTCCATTCCTTCCAAATGAACTTGGAAGCGTCACCTACAAGACAAGCCTTCTGCATCTGCAGCCGCGACAGATGACCGTTGGCATCATTGAACTCTCAAGTGACCTTCACACTCAACCCAATGATCCCGACTGCAGCGCAGGCAATCTCAGTGAAAGTGAAGATGAGCACTACGGTTAGACAATCGTATATCAGATGATATGATATCAATCACCTTGTAGTTGATACTGCTGCTGAATGGTGCCAAGAGTAGGGCATAACCGGGTAGTAGACAATTTCCACCGAGTACCGAATCCGAGTATTTGGATGCACTATTTGCCGAATCCGGGTTCGAACTGAATAGTAGTGGCAACTCTGGCCCGGTGAGTACCATCCGCATAATGAAAAATTAGCAAACTAAATGTTTGGGCCTGTAATGACAACTAATACAGCCTTACATTTTTAATATTCGTTTATAGATTGTTAAAGTTCATATAAAAATTATTGAATAAAACATTTGTTTTAAACTATTTGTGTAATATTTGCCGATGCGAATACTTCTGAATAGTCCATAAAAATGGGATATTTGGCCGAGGCGAATGTCCGAGGCGATTTCCGGCTATGCCCTAGCCAAGAGAATCACAGCCAAACTAAATTGAAATATTTGTCAAATATAGCATTGTATAATGCAGGCATATAAGACTGCAGCCACTGATACTTGGCATTTCAAGCAGTTGATCACTTTATTTATTGTCCAGTTTACTCTGGTTACTTCTGTAGCTATCGATCGTTTATCCAATGTTAATTGGATTCTTGCTGTGTGTGTGTATGTGTGTGTGTGACTGTGTGTGTGACTGTGTGTGTGACTGTGTGTGTGACTGTGTGTGTGTGTGACTGTGTGTGTGTGTAATTACTTATGAACCTGTGCTCTCAGCTTCTATGCTGGTGAGATGCTATGTGTTCAGTGCATACTAGCTTCAAACAGAAAGACATAGAATGGCTAGTTGGTAAGTCGGCTGAGTATTACCTTACAATGACATCTGTGCTGCGTGAATATCACTTGACTTTATGTGCTTTCTTCATTACCTAACTATTTATTTTATTATTATGCAAGAAGTGACTGTCCAGTGCTTGACTGAGTGTGGAGGAGATTCCATTATTGCTCATAGCATTTCTGTTATTAAGGTCAAAGACCAAAGCATTTCTGTTATTAGGGTCAAAGGCCCAAGCATTTCTGTTATCAAGGTCAAAGGCCAAAGCATTTCTGTTATTAAGGTCAAAGGCCAAAGCATTTCTGTTATTAAGGTCAAAGGCCAAAGCATTTCTGTTATTAAGGTCAAAGGCCAAAGCATTTCTGTTGTTAAGGTCAAAGGCCAAAGCATTTCTGTTATTAAGGTCAAAGGCCAAAGCATTTCTGTTATTAAGGTCAAAGGCCAAAGCATTTCTGTTATTAAGGTCAAAGGCCAAAGCATTTCTGTTATTAAGTTCAAAGTATTCTGTTAGACAGGTGTTCCAAAAAAAATGATATCGTGTTTTATGTCTATCAGATGCTGTTATATTCAGTGAATTTAGGTTAAACTGTTTTACATGAATTTCAGCTGAGCAAATCCTGTTAGATTTTCTTTGTCGATGTATATGTCTTGGTTTAGCTTTATGGTGCCCCTATCACCAGTATTATTGTGATGAATTGGATTCAGATTAATTTGTGCAAAATATGGAAATTATCCAGGTTATGATTATGGCCTATCAACCAATCTGTCATTTGGCACCAGTTTCACAGTTTGCTGAAAAGACTAAGTTATGAAATCAGTCTGTTGTAACATGTGGCATGATGTATCGGAATTTAACAACGCATTTGACGTTTTCGACATCTAGTCTAGGTAGTGAAAATTGAGTTGATTTTGTGCAAGAAAACTTCGTCTGAATCGATAGTTTATCCACAGGGCAGAGGTCATGTGTGCTGTAGCCACGAATTATACTCTATTATGCCAGTTGGATGTTGGCATTTGACTTTTTAGGGTGATAAGTGTCAAGGAGACCTGCAGTTGATTCTGAATTTCCTTCTTCTGCTTTGAAATAGCATTCATGTTCGTTGCTGAGACTTGCACTGATTGGATTGTCATTCATCTGTCTTCAAACTGTGGTTGATTACTCTTGGAATAGCCTATGTCAGGGTACAGTTGTCTGATCTCTGTGAATTCGGAAATGCTTAGGGCAAGATTGATGTCAGGAAGACAGGAACTCTTGTGGAATGCACCCGTGATCGATTACACAATTGGAGAGAAAATATGCTGATCATTATGGAAATGTCACTCATCAGACTCATTTTGAAAAAGACTGATGCTCATATTTTCTTCAAAACATTTTATCTACCCTTGTTTTATTTTTGTCGCTGTTGTCGACATGTTTTCAGAGATTGTATTTTTTCTCTCTTGAGGAATTAATCTTCTGTCCCATATTTTATGAAGTGGACTTGTTCGTGACTTAAGATTTTTAGCAGTTTACTATCACTATTAACTGGCTTTTTATGGAGTACAGACCCAGCATTGTTGTAATTTGTAGAGTAGGCAAATAGTTTACATATAGTAAACAGCTCTTTGCTGCAAATATTGTTTCTCCTAAATGGTTTTCTAGTAAACTGTCATTGGATCATTTATTGAATAACTACATGTATTTTCATAAATATTCCTTGACTCGTGTAGGGTTTAAATACTAGTGATACTAGAATGTTAACAGCAATATATGTCAATTGTTAGAACTGCTTTGTGTTTTTGTTTGCAGGTAATGGATGTGATTCGGATCTTGGTAGCACAGGTTCCAACTTCATCATCCCACCATCGTGCATGAGTCCCTTATCTAATGCAGCAGCAGCAGCAGCATCTGGTGGAGCAGAACAACTCGAATGCTGTTCACTGCTGGAAAACTGTGCATCACCAACTGTCAGGCCAAAGCAGAAATCGCGAATTCCCAGCCCCCAGAACATCACGATTCCCGAGCACTCGACCAAGACAAGGCATCCGACCGGATCCCTGAGTCCGCTGCTGACGACCAGAGCGCCAAGCAACCTGCATCACTGTCAGCTGAACTCATCCCAGTCGGAGCGACTGACGCGAGTCTCGCCTACCGAGGTCGACCCATACATCGAATGCCTCCTGAACGAGCGCAGGTCCAACGGAGGCCAGTGCTATCGACTGTCCTCGGCAGCAACCAGAGAGCATTCCAGTCGACTGTTGGGGGGCTCGGCGGGTGACGGCTGCACTGCCAGGGCCGTGGACGACAGCCCTCTGCTGCCGTCGGTCTTTCTTCTATCCGTCCTAAATGGTGCAAACAGTTCGAAGGCAGCCTCGGCCAGAGCTGCGTCTGCTCCGCCTGAACCGGAGGAACAGTGTGCTGCCAAACCTAAAGACGGAAGCAGAATCGGTGACACCGTGAGGCAGACTGCAAAGAACGTTCCTGCTATTACTACGGCAGCAGGTGATTCTCTGCCGAGATGGGCGGACAAGGCCTGCCAGGACATACAGTTCATAGACGACGACTTCGACGAGAAGTCCGACCTGTACGAACGCCAGTGCAGCAGCCGCGATGCCATCCACTGCACGGCCGGCAGTGGACTGTCGGCACGGGAGATCATGCAGAGCACCCAGATGCTGGCTGACCTGCCTCTACTGATGAGTCAACAAAAATCCGTCTGCCTTGAACCGGAACCAAAAATGATAGCAGCAGCATCGACCGACACAGACGGTGCGATGGATTCCGAGCACTGTCAGGATGTCGGCCATTGTCTTGAGACCGACGATGTCGACATCCCTTGCGCCATCGCTCGCTGCAACCGCCAGGCTCCAAATCTGGCACAGCACCGGTCAGACTTTGTCAGCGGCGGTGGCAGCGAGTCGCATTCGATGGTCATAGCAGATGTTCCGTCCATCTGCTCGTTTGAGCCGCACAAGACTCGACTCATCCTCACCAACTCGCCAGAGGCCAAGCCGAAGTCGTCGTCAAAGCTGCGCGAGATGGCACGAAATGCCCTCTGCAACAACCGGTCCATCGACATGTTGCGTGGCAAGAGGCGAGGCCTCTGTGGAATAGCCAATCCCATCCTTCCGGGTGGAGGAGGAGCAACAGACGACATCGTCGTAAAATCAAGTGACTCGTCCGATCCAAACTCTCCAATTTTGCCGCACAAGCTGCGCCAGCAGAGGTGCGGGTCGCTCGATGGCAGGCACTACAGCACATCGGACGGCGTGACGGACAGCCTGGCACCTCCGCCTCTGGCCACGCAGAGCACCTCGCTCCCTGCGTCGCCTGTCCACCGACTCGGCAGCGGCAAGAAGCAGAATAAGAACAAGCAGCTCGCCGGTCGGTCGAGGCTGCAGTCCCCACTGACGAGAAGGCGGCTAAAAAACAATGCGAACCCGGTCGACAGTTCCGACGATGAGCACACGATGAGTGCGGAGGAAATTACGACAAGTGAGAACTACCGAAACTTAGAAACATTTCAAAAAGCGCAGCTGAACAAAAAGGTACAGGTGCAGGACACGTTTGATTTCTCTTTCTTATCACATTTAGATTGAGTTGTTATCATCATCATCATCACCTGCAGTTGCATGTGTTATCAGCATCATTATCATATCTCTCTCTGTCTTCTTATTTGTGTTGTCATTGTTGCTGTTGTCAGCTATGTTGGATTTGCTTTGGAAAAGGATTTTCAAAATTGTAGCTGATTGAGTTTCTTGGACAGAGTTTATATACTATGTTGGGAATATATTTAGTTGGCGATTGCACAACAGATTCAATGTTCTGAGATATATTGTATTGCATTTAAGTATTTATAAATCGCCTCTAGTAGGGTGAACTGTTTAGAAGCGCTGCCAGTGCGCATGGTCCCGCAAGAACTTAAGTAGGTTTTGAGAAATGCGAAGGAGGATGAGACACTGCCAGATAGCCAATTTATGCACCGGTCGGAAACATGGAAAGCGGGCTATCAGTCTAGCAGCAGCTGTTTTGGGGACTGACTGAAGAGGAGATAGACGAACCTTTGGAAATCAATGAGAAGGGAATTGCAGAACATATTAAAGCATGAACTAAAGTAGTGAAGGTGGAGGAGAAAACAGAACAACAAATGACTCGAAGACACCTTATACGAGAATAGGAGTATCGTGTGAGATAAGAAATAATACGATAGTTTAAGCTGTGAAGCAAGGCAGGCCATGTAAGACAGACGAACTGAACGTCATTTCCAGCCAGATATGAAGATGTCAAGTACAATCTGGACTGTGGTCTGCAGTGAAGCACGTATTGCAAAAGGTGCAACTGACCGATGCATGCGATTGATTGTTTTGAACGATATCATATGGTTCAGAATTATGATTTATCCGACGTGAATATGCTGTCAAACATTCGTCAAATGTTTGGTTCATGTTATCAGAGAAATAAGGCATGTATGAAGATTTAAAAAAAAACTTTTTTACAGAGATTATTTGTTTGTAGCTATAATTTAAGTATTTTAAATTTATTTACTCTCCGAACAGTGAAAGAAAGTTGGGAGCCACTGCATTTGACTTTGGGTTACAGGGAGTATTGTAACATGTGTGGTGGGATTTTGTGTATTGGTGCATGTGTGATATTGGCATTGTTGTTGAGCTATACAATGCGGTAGGCAAGGTTGTCTGGTTTGTTCAATTCAAGTTTTATATATTTATGCATTTATTATTTATTTATTATATTTATTAAATTTGTAAAACATGCAAGTTCACACAGAGATGTGAGTCTGAGATGTGGATAGTCAGCCACTAGGGGAAGCTGCACTTACATTTCCAAATCCTTGAAAGCCAAGAAGAAATAGTGGAATTTGAAGGAAGGAACTGAATTTGAGCTACATCTTCAGCTACATGGAAAGAGGCATGGAATGCACGAAAGCCCATAACTGTTCTGCATCGTGGCTCAGCTAAATGACATGTACTTGAAGACTGCAGGCAGTGAGGAGAGATATATGGAGTTAGTAAAGCATGAACATAGAATATATGTTTGCAGTTTGTCTGAGCTTTGAACCATTTACGACAAAGTGTAGTTACGTACATTTGTTGGTAAGTAATACATGTAAATCAAGTAAATTGCTTTACTTTGTATTTTCTTTAATGTTTTTTGACTGCCTACACATTTGTCACTTGGCTGTTAGGGACCAGCAGATACTACTGTACAGTGTTAGATCATAAGTGAAATGCTGCTAATAGCTACTAAAAGCTGCTC
Source organism: Bimastos eiseni (assembly GCA_959347315.1). NCBI lineage: Eukaryota > Metazoa > Annelida > Clitellata > Crassiclitellata > Lumbricidae > Bimastos > Bimastos eiseni. Next base: position 13,554,189 of record OY365809.1, read on the forward strand.
AGTGATGGTTTCAAAGTCTTTAAACTCACCAGATCATCTTTGCAGCTGTAGTTCTATCTCAGTGCTACTCCTTGTTATACCCTCATTCCACTCCTCTTTCATTCTGTCACAGTTCGTTTAACACACACAAGTTCATGGAATCATACTAAAGGATTTCTTATCAGAACATTTTGTGACAACAGTTCCTGTGTTTTGTCTGGTAATGCGCCACTTGCGTTATGAACAGTCAACATATAACTTGAATTCGAAGTTCACTTGCAACAGATAAACGCATAAATCCTGTTCCCATTTCAGCTCAGGAAAGTACGAACCAAGTTTGACTCGGAGTTAGTCCTCGAGTCCAACAGCAGTCACACGAGTCCACACGGCAGTCCGCAGCACACGACCCAGAGCCTCGGAAGCAGCCCGACGAGGCGGCCCAAGAGAAGGCACTTTGTCATGTACAACAAAGCGCCGATGTGGAATGAGAGCAGCCAGGTCTACCAGTTGGACTTTGGTGGAAGAGTGACTCAGGAATCAGCCAAGAACTTCCAGATTGAATTTGGAGGCAAACAGGTCAGTCAAGCTTGGAAAAGAATCTCATCTTCAACCTTTGTCACTAAATATGGTCTCCACTGGTTTCTAGTCTTAGAGCCTCTGTAGTGTCATATCTGGCTGTGACTAATGATGTGATACTACAAACAAATATAGATGCTTTTCTGTGACGTCACTTGTGTAATTTTCAATATGACTTGATACAGCACCCCTTGAAAAAAGTAGTGGTATTGAGTATGGCTAACAGGCTAAAAAAGTATTGGTGATACAAGTGCGATACAAAAGAATAAAACTATCATGATACTACTCACTTCGATAATGAAAATACTATCGGCAATGCCAAGTATTGTACACACACAGCCAAACAAAAAAACTCGGTTTGCAAGCACTCAGGCAAAGTCTTTGGGACAGTCAAATGCAGCATCCAAAGCCTAACCAAAAGTTAGGCTGTATTGTAAGGAATAGCCACATTAATGCAACTCTATCATGATTTACACAAGCCCTCAACTCCAGCAGGAATTCCAATATAAGCAACATGAATTTTAAATTTTCTGTCCACACAAATAAAATTTCAGGTTGGCAGTTGAACAACGAATAATGACTAGAAAATGCAGATAGTTGGCAGTCATTTATTGCTGTGGTCTGTTTTCAACTTTGTCATCTGTTATGCGATGGGGAGGTTTGAAGAAAAAAGAACATCCATTAGATCCTGTTATGAAGCAAGTTGTTCCATTGACCATTTACATACAAATCGTTTTTCTCTCTGGACAATTATCTTCGAATATTCCTCAGTAACTTTTATTCAATCATGCATTTTCGAGAATTTCTGTTGTCTCTTCAAGGAGACAACTCAGAGGTATTCCCGACCCCAGCAGGGACAATTGAAGCAATCTTTAGATATGAGATGATTGCCTGAGAAGGGGTCCTGGGAAGAGAAGCCGTGCGGCAGCTGAAGGCCGTTGAATTGTTTTGAGATTATTAATTTTTATTTTTCAATCGTGTTTGCAGGTTATGCAATTCGGCCGCATTGACAACAATGCCTACACGCTGGACTTCCAATATCCGTACAGTGCGATCCAGGCGTTTGCAGTGGCTCTGGCTAATGTGACACAGCGGCTCAAGTAGCTGCTTTTTCTGTGCAGTAGCAGGCTCACTGACCAGGATCTGAAGAAGTGGACAGAAAACAAAGACCATGTGACTTTATGATGACCAATGGACAGTGCAGGAACTGTTTTGACATCAGCCGAAGAATACGTCAGTTATACGGCTGCTTATTTGAATTTCTCTCAAATCAAATGGGAATAGCTGCATGGGAACTGCAAATGACTGAAGTTTTCCCCCTTAGGTTTTCATTTTTTTGGCTTAGAGACTATTTCGTTGAACTTTTCAACTGATATTCTGAGAAACCATCCTGACTCCGGTTTTAGCTTAGAGTTGAAGGTGTTCACAGATATTGTGGAGATATTGTTGGACAATCAATCCAGTTTTATTATCCGTAGGGAGCATATATATTGGCTGGTGAGTTGTTGAAAATGCTGTTCATTTTTTGCTGTGCAGCATGCCCTTTAAGCAATATCTAATGGTGTCTGTGATTTGGCATTTTTAAAGAAAATTTTAGGAACATACGGATGTTGGTGGCTTTGAATAATTATAAGTGCACTAGAAATTTAGAAATCAGATTCTGATTTTTTTATTGCAAATGCTGTTCTTCAGACAACTCCAAGAGTGATTTACTTAATATTATGTGCGAAGGAAATAGTGGTCTTGTTCTAAATTTTACTCATTTGACCTGTGTGAACTCTGGTCTTATCAATCACCCTTTGGGCAAGGTTGATTGTTCATATAAATGATAACATTCCAATTTATGTTGTTTTTTGTTTGTTTTGAAGACAAAATTGCTGCAGATGCCATTGTGAACTGACCTTAGTGTTTAGAGATTTTATATTGTTGGATTACTTGAAAAGTAGTGATTAGATATTGCTGCCTATTGGCTGTTTTTAATTTTATTTAAGCAGAACCAGTTTTTTGTGATTTCTTGCTTATCACCTTTGCTAATCGACCTGAGTTTAGTGACATAATGAAAATGCAGTTTTTTTGTATCGCTGAAAATTCGACCTCAGAATTAGCTTTTAAACTGGCAGCAACTGATATTATATGATTGATGTTTTGTTTACACTGAGTTAATAAAGTGACTAGGGAGGTGTGCTCATCTGCACAAATTAATTATACATAAATCAATATCCAACGGAAATTATACAGTGTATCGCACAGTGTATTTATGCAGCTTGATGAACAGGCACATCTTGAAAACTCTGCTTAATTGCTTATGCATTCAAATGAGCCTGGTCGAAATGTAACTGTACTCGATTTTATATAGCGACAATACGGCCTCGACCCTGCTCGTTTTTAAATGAATTGATTGGTGTGATCATTATGCACTGCTGCCCATTTGAATGTGTGCCATGCCATTTGAGGTCCCCGTGCGTGGACTGTGTGCTAGCCGGAGATATAAATCTCTGAAATTCATCAGCAGCTGAATCTAGATCTACATTTTCTCTAACACAGAGAAGCTTGAGATACAGTCTATTACGCTAACCAATGTAGCTAACTAGACGAGTGATGGTTGTAATTACACCACTGGACATTTAACTATGGATCCAGATTTTGATCTGACTACGTTTGCTTTCATTGATATTCTGTTGAGTTGTGTGGGACAGGTGGAATTTATTCCTGTTCTTGACTTTGTTGATATCATGTTTGCTTCTCTGATAAGCCAGTTACCATTTGATGAAATGTGAATTGAGGCATGCAATCAGCAAGCAAACCACCATGTCACATGAACTCAGGTTTATGAATACCTGGTGCATATGAGGCTAAGAAGACATATTTGTTTTGCAACAACTTCAACAGTTTGTGATTTGCATGATACATATGAGTAAGGAAAACTGGAAACTGGTTGCTATTTTCTAAGTATACAATACATTTGTTGATTTTCTGGCATTCGAGCAGTTTTACTTTTTTGATTATCAAAATATTTCTGAACCCATACATTGCCTAATAAATAGAATCCTCTGACAGATCACTTTAAATGACAAATTATCTTATATAATGTTAGTAATGTGACTGGAATTGGTAACAGATACATTTGATTGATTTAAAATGATTCGAATTTAAAGTGTACAGAGTGAAAGTCAAAAGCAATTATTCTCGAGACTTCAACATCTTGAACATATTTATTGTGTTGAAATGAAGAGAATACTGGAGCTAAATTGAAAGGTTTCAGCAGTCACTGGCATTGAAATAAATCACTGACAGTTCATCACATGAGGATTAATAAAGTGTTTTTGGCTCCTTACCATTTAATGAACTCAATGAGAATTTCCTACATATGTGGACTTGTTGGCAAGGAGTGTATTTGATTCAATTCATTGAACATTTGGACAAAGTTTCATTCATCGAAACAACAAAACCCTGACAGTAGAATGTATTAATATTATAACTTACAAAAGTTTCTGCTGCTGGTGTCAAAAGGACCATAGTTGGTTAATATATCCATTAGCTCCAAAGCTCTCCCACTATCACTCATAGTGTTACAGATGGCAATGTGATATTTATCTATTTAAATTCCTATTGATACAAATAAAAGAAAATAAATAAGAAAATCTTACTGTAACGTTAGACTAAAAATACTTGCTCTGAGTTTCAATCTAACTGGTATTTGCAGTCCTTTTTTCTCATTCCAGTTTAGTGATACTAAGTATGCAAGAATTCTGAATAAAATCGATGACGTTTGACTTAGTTTATACTGACTATGTACGTACATCGTTTTGCTAGTAGCTATGAATAGATGTTTATCAAAAGAATTTCTGCTAGGAATTTTTTATCCATTTACCTATGAAATTGTTTTATTGGTGGAATATGAAACCATATTGTTTTCAACATCTGCATAATTTCTGCAGGCTTTACTAAAATGGCTGGTTTAATTGTTATGTTGCATTTATTATGAACAAAGTAAACTTAGTCGTCAGCTCCAGACTCTTCAGCTAAATGCTGGCAGTATGGTGATTGTTACTATACTATGTTGGTTTGATGTAACTTTACAAATATTAACTTCGAATATAATGAAAAATTTTTTTCATTCAATGCAGCCATTTATGATAAATCTATTAGTGTAGTTGCCATAGTGTGAATAAATTTAGTCTCTGGAGGTGTGCATATTATATATCCTGAGAGTACTTTTCACTGGTATTTGCCGTCCAATTTTTCTTGTTCCCGTACAGCTGTGCATACCGGTGTGCACAGAACCCCTTGTACATTTCTACCCTCGTATTTTCTTCTTCCATGTCTTTGTGCTGTTGACCGTGTTTTGCGTCTGCCGTAGATTTTGGAAACTTGTTGCATTTTTTAGATCTGTCATGCCTCACGAACTGTGTAACACTACATAATCAGCGGCCTGTCGTCTCTCAATGAGACTTGGCGTGTTGATGCTTGTATGTGGTAATGGTTGAGCCATACAATGTAATAGGCAGAGGTTGTCTGTGGTTGATGTTGTGTTTGCAGTTTGCCTGAGCTACGAACCATTTGTGACAAGGTGCAGTTACAGTTGATGGTACATAGTACATGTGAACAATGTTCCCTCTAATTGTTTGGAGATAGTGTGAGCTAGCAAGTTTTGTGTGCAACATTTTATAGATGGTTCACACTTTTGTGCATTCTTCCAAACTGAATGCAATGATAGTTAACTTAAGACCATGTCTAAAACTGTAAGGTGATAAATTCTGATAATCTAGGAAAAGTCCTTTGTCTAAGGATAAATAAGGAGACGTACCAGCCAAGGGAAAAAATTCCGGGGCAAGGTAGACTGCAGCCAGCTAGGAGACTCAATTTACGTAGTTTCGTAAAAATAAATTGTGACTCGTTATTTTTGCAAAAACATTTGTGTGAGCACACTAAATTCTTGTGTGCGCCAGCTCCTCGGCCCACGTGCACGCGCACATGTGCACAACTTAGAGGGAACATTGCATGTGAATCAAGTTATTTGCTTTACCTTGTATTTTCGTAAATGTTTTTGGCTGCCTCCACAGTTGGCACTTGGCTGTTAGGGACCAGCAGATAGTACAAGGGACCAGATCATCAGAAACAGTATTGCTTAGATGGCTGAGCCATTAAGGTTCTTTGTGGTCTTGATACGGATCTACATATTCATGATACGATATGATATGTAGTTAATAATGAGCATGTTCAGGACTTTATACAATGGTGTGATATGTTCCAAATGAGCAATAATAATAATAATAATTTAAATTCTATTTCTGACGGGCCTTCAGCAATGTAGAAAATGTATTTATATATGCTTATGTGTATATTTAGATTAGGGCATGACCGAGTAGACAATTTCCACCGAGTATCGAATCCGAGTAATTTTGATGCACTATTTGCCGGATCCGGGCACGAGCCGGATAGTAGTGGAAACTCTGGTCCGGCGAGTACCGTCCGCAGGCGAATCTTAAAATTTGCGACTTTCGTCACTTTGGCCATTTCGCGTAATGAATAATTAGCAGAGTAAATATTTGTGCCCTTAATAACTACTAAAACAGCTTAAAATGTTTAATTTTCGTATTTAGGTTGTTAGATGTCTATAATAAAATTATTGAATTAGAGTTTTTTTTAAAACTATTTGTGTGTAATATTTGCCATGGCGAATACTTCCGAATAGTCCCAAAAAACAGGATATTCAGCCGAGGCGAATGTCCGAGGCGATTTCCGGTTATGCCCTAATTTAGATAGATATTGTTTTTGATTACTTGCTAAAATTTTGATAGAAAAATCGGAGAACACAGAAGAGCAGTGTAAAATTATTCTGATGATTGGAAATATTATCTAAATAAGAACAGAAAGCATTAGTATTGTTATTAAATTAATGTTTGAGTGATTTAATGTTTGTTAAAGTTGCTATTATCATTATTATTATAGTTGTTATTGTTTTTTTACTTATAATATTCTGGATTACATTAGTAATAATGACCACACAGAACAGCAATTTGTTGTTACCTTCATTACCAGTGTTAGTCACTCATTACCTTTCTGTTGATTGATCTGTCAGGCATTAATGTAATGTTGGAAAATTAAACTATCCTTGCGGATGCATGAATAAATTAATCCAGCAGCAACAACTGATATCATGTGTTGAGAATGATAATAATCATGGACCATAGGCATTACGGGCGGCTGGTTCAGGGCCTTGTAAACGTCTGGCCATCTGTTAGTAAAAGGTTGCTGTGTAAATCTTCACAAACTTTATGTAGCAGATATAGTGCAAGGTGACAGTTTTTCGGTCACAGCTGCTACTAGTCGACTAGTCATTGATTCTTTGACATGCATTTGGTTTCTTGCTTGACTGACCTGTACATACTCAGGCTTCCAAATCAGTTCTAGGCGCTTTGCCTTGGCACTGAAAGTTGTTGCTTACTTCAGACTGAAATTGGCCGCGGTTGTTGTAGATAGAATTTGACAACCATCAGACGCTTACTTTTTGTAGGTTGTTTGCGGTTTGCTGAAGTCTTTGAACTTATTTGTGGTAACGTGTTTGTCAGCTTCTGTGTCTAAGTAACAGGAAAGTTTGTAATGAAAGCCGGCTCATGATGATGACATTGTGGAATGTACAAGAGAAACAAGAAAATTCTAAGCCATGCAATAACTGTTTGTAAAATTTTCAGAAATTGTTTTGAAGAGCTGACATTGCAGTTTGCATTGTTGTGTAAGCTTGTGCTATTAGTTTATATTTGAGAGCGTAAGATTTTTCATGAACAGAAAACATTTGGCGTTGAACAAAGATTTTGCGCACCCTCCTGGATAATTTGAAGAATTTGTACTGGTTTTCTCTGCAGACTGGGCTAGCTGTAAAAGTGTGTGCACCTTTAGCAATCTACGATATAATCAATTTTTGTGTGCACAGTAACAGTATTTCGGCTTTGAACATTGCTAGGTGTGTAATTAATTTGCATTGTTTGGGCTGAGTTTCTTGCTCATCGCAGGTGTTGACCAAATTTCTCTCATTGTGATGTCCGGAGTTTTTGTCATTTCTTCACTGTCAGATGTTGTTGACGTTTGATCTCAATAAGATTCCAAGAATTTCTGCTGTTTTGCTTATAACTATAAATTCCAACCAGTTATTTAATTTTTTTATCTTAAACTTTTGTATTTGATCCTTTACAAATATTCAATAGTTAGGCCTAGCATTAGGTGATCAACAGGCTCTAACATCTACAATTTACATTTATTATGTGAGCTTAATTGTATGATAATGGTGGTGGTGGTGATTATGGTGTTGGCGGTGCTGGTGGTGGTGCTAGTGGTGATGATGATGCTGGTATGATGATGGACAATGATGGTATATATTGTCAAAAGCATATTCCATGTGTCTGTGCATTAGATTTACATACTTACTATAATTTATGTAGCCCATAATACCATACCTGAGATACCATATATACTTTGAATTGAATAATACTAATAATAATAATCGTGCATGATCTATTGTTATCCAATTGCTTTAAAGAATGGCACCACAGCCACAAGAACATATATATTAAATGCACATTAAAAGCAGAGAGCTATTTATCCATATGGGTTAATGAAATCTTCTTAAGATATATATAGTGGCAAGGGATTAGAGCAATTAAATGAAGTGAGCGATTGGTATCAATTAAGTCTGTGTTCGTGTGTGTGTGAGAGTGTGTGTGTGTGCCTGTATGTATGTCTGGCTATATATGTCAATCATTTGCGCTATCAATTTGTCATTTACCTAAGGTAGCATGTAGCCCCAACCAATAGGCCCAACTCCTAGACTTCGCAAATGACGTTTCTGTTCTAGAATAGGCCGTTTATTGACTACTTATGTCTATCCAGGGTTACGATAGTGTACGCGTTGCCATAACAATTTACGTGTCCAAAGGTAGAACATGCAAACACCTTGTTTAAAGAGAGCTTACATTTCAATAGAATATTATGAACCCTCCCGTTTAAGTTTAACTGGAATTGTGGCGCTCAAGAACACATATGCTCCGAGCGGCTCCAAAATCGTTTCTCGGGTCGGATGATCAGATCGTTGGGTGAAACGGTCTTCCGTTACAAAAAAGTCTGACTGCCGCTTTGGACAATATTCGTATAACACATGCCTAGTCCACTGTTTAGGACAATAATGACGTAGGATACATGTACGTGGGACCTATAGGTCTATAGGGCCTACCGTTCTACGGACTTACCCTACTTTTTCATGTCTAACGACATGACACTTTTCCTCTGCAGGCTACAACAATCATTGTAGGCCTGCTTGGAATACATTACGCTCGGTGTCTTCTATTGTCTTTCAAGGAAACGTTTCATAAGACAGAAGAAAAATATCTAATTGATATACACCACCCGAGAAAACAGGTCTTATAAATACGCGCTCTGTCTATCGACCTAGTTAACATTGAGCTTCCAAACCTGTCTTCTACCTAGGCCTACGGATTTGACCTGACACTGAACACATTACAAAAAACGTAATCGCCCTCAACGGCGAATTAGCCTTTGGGAATGCAGTGAAATTTGGATGGTAAGTGGCGTTGACGTAATCTAAGACGACATGTATTTGTATGGCCTAGCTTACATGGCGACGCGGTTGACCAACTCAACAGAGGCCTACAGGTAAACATTTTATTCAGCCATGCAGAGCACGTCTTTTCTAGGCAAGGAAAATTATCACAGGCTTCACGCAATCATGGACAGTAGAACGTTTATTCAATTTACCATCGACAAACCAGACGTAGGCCTAATAATAGTCTAGTGTTCTACTACAATCCAACAATCCCAGAATGTAGGATTTTTTATTTGCGTTGATTCAGCTTTTCCGTCACGATTCGATGCTTGCACGTTCTAGGTCAAGCAAACAGCTAGCTTAGTTGTCAAGGAGAGTTGCAGTAGCGTGACCAAGTGTTCAGTTTCGTAAAATTGCTTTTATAAAAATATAAATGAGTGATACAGCCTTATAGAATCAGAACAGCTGAAGTCCTCGTCGCATATCATCACAGGTAGGGTAGGCCCTAGTGAGGCCGTAGAACGGTGTCAGATCAAATTTATTTTATAAATAGGTGCTACGTATTATTAAATCAATGTTACTGTTACCACATCAGTTTTAAAATTATTGTTGCTGAAGGTGCATTAGCTCTTGTAACTTCTGGCATTATGATTGATGGTTTTCAATAGCCTATAGTAGAAATACAACAAAGAGTCCTTCAATTATATTTTTGTCATAGAAAACGGTTACAATTAATTGTAGACGTACTATAGGCCTACATTGTATGTTTATCAAGTAAGCATTATGAGTTTGCAGACTGAACCCAGGGCCGGATTGACTACTCAGGTCCCATTTAACTGTTCATTTTGAAAAATTTTGTGATGAAGCAGGTTCAATGTGCTGTGTTGCTTACATTTGGGCTATATATATGCTATGTCTAAGGTTGCTTCAAATGTGTGTTACGGTATAGGCCTATACCGGACCGGTATATAATCAGTAGTCGATTTCAGCCGGGACGAACCTGAACGCCGTTCCGGCACCTGCTGGAGGGCGTCCCGGCACCTCAGCAAGTAAATTAGGCGGAACGCCGTTCCGGGCCGTTCCACCACGTTTTTGCTTTTGCTCCGAAGTTTCGACTGCAGCTATATAGCATTTGCACATACGAAAGATGACCATGTTAAAGTAATTATGAGCAATTAAGGGATGTATTCAGTGGCCCCCGCACCTTATGACTGGCCGAAGCACGTGCCTCTGCACTTTCTACAATTTATGGGCTCGAGGGGGCACACGTGTTTTCATTATTGGCTAAATCACATGGACATTTTATGGTTTGCTAGTCAGCTGATATGAAATGGCTCAGACACCAGTTGTCATTCTAGATACACTTTTACTCATTCACATTCACGTAAGCAAAGAAGTAAGTTATAGGTCTAAGTGTATTTTAAACCGTTATAAATAGCCTAAAGCTTCTGCACTCAAGTGTACAATAGTCGACTGCATATTTTAATCATTGTTATCAATTATGGTTCTAATGTTTTTGATCAGAAAGGCCTTGCGGCTTAACAAATCACTAGTAACACATCAAATCTTAGAGATGGAGTAGAACTCAGCAATGCCTGGAAAGCATGTTCATTGCGGCGTACAAGATATCGCCACATTATCAGGTCCAAGATTTAAACAACAGCCGATGCCACGAATGGTAGATAAGATTTGTAGACTGGACTCAAGGTAAGACAATTCGGATATACGGCTTAAGATCCACGCTGTGTCAAGAAAGACGGAACCACATCATCTTCAGAGTCGAAATATACCATTTTAAGAACAAGAGTTTAATGTGCAAATCAAAGATTGCGCAAAAATTCACAATTTTTTGCGAACTTCTAAATATTTGAAAAACCATCTGTTCATTGCTGTTAGACCTACTGTAATGGTGTGCCTTGTTCGAGAAATTAATGAAAACTGAAACTATTTTTTGATTTTCTAGACTAAATTTAAGACTTATTCTTTAAAATTATAACTGAAAATATATTATTTCAAATACGTAGTCTACAACTTTGTAGATTTTCGTTTAGTTTCGTTAAATACAGGCCTACATTGGACAACATGATATGCCTACATGCTAAGTCAACAAGCACAAATAAATGAACAGAACATAATAGGCTACTTTCTTAATAGGAAGCCTATAACCTTAATTAATAGATGGCCTGCCTGTGTTTGTAAGTCATAAAATAGTAATCAAATATTGTACTACCTATAGTGAACTTCTAAGTTTGATTTGTCAACAGTATTGAAGATATTCTATTCTAACTAAGCCTAGCCTTTAAAATAAACCGATGCGCGCATGGCCTAATAAACCGATCAACAGACACACGCGCGCTCAGCCCCACAAACCCATCAGCAGACACACGCATGCTCTCCCAAACAAATCGATCAACAGACACACGCGTGCTCTCCCCAATTAACCCATCAAAAGCCACACGCGCGTTCTCCACAACAAGCCGGTCAACAGGCACACACGCGCTCTGCCTAATAAACCGATCAACAGACACACGCGCACTCTCCCCAATAAACCGATCAACAGACACACGCGCGCTCTCCCCAATAAACCGATCAACAGACACTCGCGCGCTCTCCCCAATAAACCGATCAACAGGCACACGCGCGCTCTGCCTAATAAACCGATCAACAGACACACGCGCGCTCTCTCCAATAAACCGATCAACAGACACACGCGCGCTCTCCCAAATAAACCGATCAACATACCCACGCGATAACACACGCATGTTACATTACAGGCCAAGCGGTAGCGTGGGAAGTTGCGACTGATAACTTACACAAGATTATTTCTGTGCGTGCCAAGATTATGTGCTGGTTCAAAACGTATGGAGCCGCTAATCACTAGAAACAGTTTCTTGTTCTGTAGTGAAGTGTTCTAATCCTAGGCTCCTTAGCTGTACAAAGCTATTCTTAATGGGATCTAGTATAAATAATTTTTTATTTAACCACAAAACACAGATAGTTATTATCGTCTAGGCCTAATAACTCTCGATTACCGCTACTTATCAAAGAAGGCAAAATGAGGATTTGAAACATTATTTACTGGTTCCGTAGCGACATAGAATGCCTTCGTACATAGCCTAAACTTAAAGGTCAGCAGGGTCTATAGCACAATATAATGATTAATTTTTAGTTAGACGCTTGTAGAGGAAGCCAGATAATAGTAAAATATTTAATTACCGTTTACACGATGACTTAATTTCCATGTTGAAGTGAGAAGAGGCATGCCCCGTCTGACTCTTGCCTCGTCTTGAGTGGTATGCCGAGGCATACGCCTCGCCTTGCTTCATATTGGCCATGGGCCTGGTTGTCTAGTCTTTTCAGTCACCATTGCTTGGTTTTCTCTGCGTTGATCAATCTGAAAATTGTCTAACTGTTTTTTTATAGTTTATATCCTGTTACAGTAGCTCTAGGCCTACATGAGGCAAACGCCGTCAGTAAATCTAAGAAAATACCCTATCCCTTCATTTGATTTGATTTGATTCCTGCCTCAGACTGAGGAACACTACTACTTCAGACACAGTGACACTAGGCCTATAGGCTTATACAGCTAAAGGATATTATGGGCTAACATTGATATGCCTATGTACAATTGTCTGACCACGTGGCAATTGACCTGGAACCGAAACTGTGCTTATTATATCTGCCTATTAATTATGAACATGTCAATTTAATTTGACTAGCGCCTCTATACTCTCATGCATGAATTATAGCGCCTCTATACTCTCATGCGTGAATCATAAAACTTTTCAAGCTATTTCATGTTTAAATTTGCTTTTTGGTTCTCCTGCGTCACCATTGATCGGTGGAGGAAGGAGAAACAGCCGTCCTACAGTTCCACCACCTCAGCATTTGCAAATTGACCCCTGTATATAATTATTATACAGCGTGCGTAGAATTATGATCAGAATTCGATTAAATACTCCTACTGCTCCATTCATCGTTTACAGCCCAGAGACACTTTAATCATTTTGGCTATTCATAGTCAAGTACTGGAAGCAGTTAACTGAGCCTTGAGATCACCTACCTCAAAAGCAAACATTTTCAAACTTGACGCTCAGTAGGTCTAGCTAAAAAAGTTGACAATGCTTCCTAAAGTTTTCACATTGGGTGATCATCAAACTCCAACAGGTTTCTGGTCCGTTATCTAGTCAATGCTCAATTGTGGCGGCTGGTCAGGGATGGTCAAGGCCGGTAGGGAAGGTGTAAACAGGTCAAGGAATGGTCAAGACAGGTCAAGGAATGGGAAGGTCAAGGCCACCATTCACAGGCAGGCCTAACAGTTGAGTGACAAGGAGATCTTGTTAACTTAGGCGATTCGTTTTCAAACGGACGTCTAACATTGCAATAGTTTCAATAAGTTCATTTATGTGATTCTTACCTATCTGAAGACGACTACCATCCATAGGCACGAGTGCAGTGTCATGTATTCACAAAATGCTGGAGCACATTTGACCACGATGCATGGCATAACTCAGCTGATATCACAGTTTGCCTCCTTTATGACAGCATTTTTCAAAGTCGTGTAGAAATCTTCTTTCAGTTTGACCAGTTTCGAAGATGACATATCAACAGCCCCATCCGCAGGTCTATCCGTCGCTGCAGCAGCAGCAGCAACAGCCACAACAACAAGTGGTTGTCATTCAGAACCAACCGATGCCATCCAAACGTGGACAACCGCAGAACATTCGAGAATGGTCGTCCGGTCTCTGCGGATGCTGTGAAGACTGCGGCAGCTGTAAGTCCACATCAATACGACGATGATGACGACGACGACGATAATGGAGTTGTGGTAGCTGTCAATAATGATTGTGCCTAATGCGGACGCATGCATCCATATTTAGAACACGTGGTCAAACTTAAGTATGCAGCCTGTGCCTCAAACATCCAGTCGAACTGTTATCCGCAAAAAGGCCCAACTTACCAACTGGTTACCATCATTTAGATCTGAAGAGTAAAATGCCTCAACGTGATAAGAAACATTTGCTTTGCATGACTCAGTCTTCTTAACAAGTGAATTTACGACTGCGTCTCAGATTCATATGACGTACGTAGGGCCGACTGACATCGTGCGTAATTATAAGAGCTTTAAATTACAACCGTATACCAAAATGTAACTGTAAACCAAGGCCTTCACGTTTAGAATAAGCGACCTTGCATAGTAGTCTAAGTAATAAGAATTGCGTGTTTTCT